>VIIQ02000234.1:0-132505 GCA_007449985.2 Desmodesmus armatus
CCCCTCCTTTCCAGCTCACAATGCACTACCACAATCAGCAGCACCACCAGCAAACGTGTCACCAGCTGCACACTGCGCCCCCAGCAGCGCAGCAGCAGCCCCTAGCAGCGTGAGTGGCTTGAGTAGAGAGCAGCTCAAACAAGCCAAGGGTGCTGCCTATGCTGTGGTGAAGTCTCGGCTGGTCGGGCCCTACAGTGCAGGGCGGCTTGATAAACAGGCCTATAAGGCAGCAGCAGAGGCAGCTACACACGGCCTGTATGAACGGGTAAAGGGAGGGGAGGTGACGCTGGGGGATTTGCTGTCAGCAGCAGCTGGGCAAGCAGGGGATGGTGGGTTGGGGTTGGGGTGGTGGGTTTTCTGTTGCTGAGATAAGTCATTTGTGGACTTGTTGCTTGCGGAGGCTGGGGTGACATTTGACTGAGGTTTTGATTTGAGCTGTTGTGATGCTTGTGGGTGGTTCATGTTGATTGCACACTGCTGTGGGTTGCATTTATCAACCCCCGTCAGGCTGCATGTGACCGAGGGGTTATTTGACTGAGGGGGTCACTTTGGGGTAGTGTCAGGTTGGCGGTGAGGGTGATCAGATCCCCTTGAGGGCTGATTGTGAGCGTCTGCCAACTTGGAATGAATGCCCCGTTTTGTTCACCGCTTGACCCGCTGGTAGGGAGATCTCAAGCTTGGCACTTGAGGCTGTATACCAGCTGGTGTATCCGCTGCGTGTACAACTGCTTGTGGCGATTACGACCCATGGTGTGGCTTATCTGTCCATCTTGTTATTGTACGTCACACTTCTAGTGCTTGTTGGCTTGCTAGAGGATGTTACTCATGCGAGCGTCACAGGCCGTCATGGCATGATACAGCGTGCAAGCCCTTACTGGCTGCGGCACTGCAGGTTGCATGGCCTCCGAGTGTATCTCCTGCTTCCAACCCTTGCCCCCTGACATGGTGGCTTTGTAAGTGCAGTGTTAACACCGTGGTATATGGTCCCTGGACTGACCGTTTGCATGTGATGCTGACCCTTGCACACCATCATGTATTTGATGGTTGATGGTTGCGCTTGACTCTGGCTGACCATTACTCTCCTGCTGTCAGGATGGTGACCCTGTTGGGGTTGTTTATAGCAGTGCTGTGACTCCCTTGGAAGCGTCTTATTGTTATAGCAAGTAGTGCACCTATTGAAATGTATTTCATTGAATTCATGGTGCAGGCTGTGTGGGGTTTAGCAGCACATTAACCCTGCATGGGTCAACACCCTGTGTGGTGCATGGGTCGCATGTTGACCCAGTCTTGACCCTGTTGCCGGCATGCTTTCAGCATTGATGGGACCTCTCTGTGCAGGATTGCTGCAGCTGGTCAGTGGCAGACTCTGCCTGTCAAATGGCATCGATGTGACATCAAGGCACATCAAAACGGCTTTCAGCAACCCATGATATCATCACATCGATGTGGTCGGCACAAACACTAGTGACCCTTGCTGATGGCACTGTTCACCACCACCTTCAGTCCAGCGCCAATGCACAGTCACCCACCCCCATTGTCACACACACACACCCGCCGTCCATGGCCAAGGCTTGACATTTACATGCATGCGACGGTTCTGAGCCTTGGATCCTTGCTAGGACTAGTGCATGCCTTCTAGGACCGGTATTGACCCTAAAATGTTGATATCCGTCTTCCCGAGAAGCTGTGTTACTCGACTCCGCGGGCGGTTTGCCGGGCAATTGAAACGGGACACGCGCTCAGCAGCGACAACAAACATGCTGATTAATTGTCAGATAGGCATATCGGCGCATACTTCCTCAACGACATGGCGCCACACACGCCCGGTCTGAGGGAAAGGGTTATCAACAGCATCTTGACCTTGCCATAGCTCTGTCCACTGCTTTCATCAGGAAACCGAAAATTACACGCCTTCCAGGCAGGAGGTACTTCAAAGACTGCAGCAGCTGACCGGCACCCCTGAAAACTTGGCGCTGTGGGCGCATCTGAACAAGCCACACCCAGATGGGCTGAGGAAGTGCACAGTGAGTGCACCCTGAACTGCTGTCAGCGAGTTGAGCTGATCGGCTGCTGGTCGCGTGGTCAGCCCCAACAGCCAGCGGCTGGCGCTGTCTGGTGCTGAGACTAGCTGTAGAGCTGCACCAGCAATCACCCCAAATGGAGCGTCCATCCGATTTTTCTGACCCTGTTGCAACACCATGTGTGCACCATGTGTTATCGAAGTGTGTTGGAATCGCAAAGCTGTAACCTTCAACACCATGCACAGGCTGTGAAAGCTTTTGCCATGCGAGTTACTCTCAGCTGTGGTTATCAACACTGTACATGCGATGTGTGTCTACAGCTGAGGACGCAGGTGGGCTCAAGGAGCAATACACGGGACCCAAAGGCCGTGTCCTACTTGGACTACAGGTGATCCTGCAGGAAGAAGAGCAGCTGCTGAGCACGGGCTGCTGGAGTTGACATAAAATCAGCAGCCAGTGCAGGCTTCAGCACAGGGGTGCAGAAGCAGTCGCGGCCGCGTAAACCTAGCCCACCAGAGAGCCCGACCGTCGAGTCCTTGTTTGTCACAACAGCAAAATGACGGTCATTTTGTTGAATTCTGCAGGTGCCCCAGCAGCATCGTGCACACTGACATACACGGTGACGGCGCTGCCAGTGGAAT
This sequence comes from Desmodesmus armatus, assembly GCA_007449985.2. NCBI lineage: Eukaryota > Viridiplantae > Chlorophyta > Chlorophyceae > Sphaeropleales > Scenedesmaceae > Desmodesmus > Desmodesmus armatus. The sequence continues at coordinate 2,663 of VIIQ02000234.1, forward strand.
CACAGGCAGCAGCAGCAGCAGCCCACCAGTCATCTCATGTGCCAGCAGTGTAGCTCAACACGAACACGTGCTGCAGTACCCAGGGCTGCCCTGCATAGGCTTCCTGGTGCCGGCATGGCGCGATCGCCACCCACACGACCCCAGCAAGTGGTACAGGACTGTCCCTTTGGAGTGCTGCTGGTGGGTGTTGCAACATACCGGCTGACAGAATGCGATGCACACCGTTTGCGGGAGCTGCATACACCTGTTGGTCTCCTGCTGTTGTTGGCTTTGAAAGACCGAGTATTGCATGTCTGGCCAGCAACAGCGCATTTCCGCAAGATTGTGACGTCACCGGTCGACCTGCTACGCTCAGATACACCGGCTTCTCAGAGCCCTATGGCCGCCCGGGGCCACCTTGCACAGGGTGCATTGTACAGCATGCCATGTGACATCAGGGGGCCAGCTTATCGTCCCCAGTCATGTTGGCAGCACCTTCTGTAACACCAGCATGCTTTCACAACGTCATGCTGTGCTTTCAGGTACCTTCCACATAAGCCCACCGGGCTCACAGATGATGCAGCATGGCCCGAGCAGTCCATCCATGGGGTGTCTGTGCAGGCACCCCCTTGGCTAGTGGATGCACTGCGAACCAGCCAGCTGCCCTTGCCACCTCAAAGCCCCACCAGCAGCGGTGCAGCAGCATCCCCGGCCGGCTGCCTGGCACATTGCAGCCCTGCTGACAGTGCAGTGCTGCAGACGAGTCCACAGGTTGAGGCATCCCTCCAGCAGGCTCAGATGCCGAACGCAGCCCACACCACGGTTGCCTCCAGCAGCCACCTGGTAAGCACGCTGCTGCATGATGACTGGTCTGGCCCAGCGGCTGCAGCTGCACCTGAGGCCGCTAATGGCAGCAGCAGCAGCAGTGGCGGCGGCTGCAGCAACAGCAGTCCACTGGCCGGCTGTGGCAGTGGCAGCAGCAGCAGCAGCAGCAGCAGCAGCAGCAGCAGCAGCGGCGGTGCAGGCGGAAGCCAGCCGCTGTGGTCCGTGATACGCAACGGCTTCAACAGGTAGGGGTAGGCGAGTAGGATTGGTATGTTTCATGGTGATGCTGCCTTGCTGTGTGGAACCATGACCCAGCCAGTCCCACACAATGCATACAGCTCTTCTACCAGCCAGCACTTCAGCACCCATGAACATAACCTCCTGAACCCCCGCACGCAACCAAGAACCCCAAATGACTGCTGATTGCATGCATTTACAGGTTCACGGAGTCTCTGTTCCCTCAGACGGAGGAGAAGGACTGGATGAAGGAGGTGACTAAAGCTGTGTCAGATCTGATCAGTGACACATGCAAGTCCAAGTCCTGGAGCCGGGCAGAGACGCAGGTGGTGGGCAGCTTCGGCCGCAAAACCTCACTGCGCGGCAGGTGGGTTCGGATTGGTCAAATTCTGTTGGGCTGCCCAGACGGTGCCTTAAAATGGAAGGGTCGTGTTGTGCCACACTGGTCGCAATGTAGTCAGTGTGACGGCAACTTCATGTCCCGAACAGAATCGGCCATCTGTACTGTAGGGTGAAACCTTCTCCCTTGGAGGGTTGTAGAGGGCTGCACTTGTGACAGCGACAAAGGCCCACTTCCCTACCACAGGTGGCAAACCCTCTGTGTGGTCATGATTAGTCAGGTTAAAATGTGAGGAAGACATGGGACGCAGGTGGTGGGCAGCTTCGGCTGCAAACCTTGCTGCGCGGCAGGCGGGTTCAGATTGGTCATGACCGATAGATCCGTGTCTTGCAAGGGCAGGGTTGTGTTGACAAATCGCTACTTTTGGGGGAGTATATTACATGGACATTTTCGCCAAACAACAATGGCATTGCCCACCAGGATCGAGCCAGGTGAACCTCATAAGTTGTCTCCCCTGCGGTGGTTTGCACCACCTACACCGGGTTGACCAGAAGGGCAGAACCACCAGAATTGCAGCAAGTGCTAGCCATGCTAGGAACCTATTGTGTGCAGAGGTGAGGGCAGATCTTTTGGAAGATGTTGTCTCCATTCTGTACTTGAAGGAAATAAAGCGTGGTGGAGTTGGCACTTGAGACAGAGACAGAGACCCAAGTCCCTGCCACGGGTTGCAAACCCTCTGTGTGGCCATGATCAGTCAGGATATAATGCGAGGGGGGCATGAGCTGTCTTCAACAACAACGCCGTTCCATCATGGAATGATGATGGCAACAGTGCAAGAAGCCACAGCACTTTTAAAGTCATCACATCAAATTTGATTGCAGTAAACATGTCACATGGGCCTTGCAGTTCTTCCCACCTTCCATTGTCAATGCGGTCATAACTGTAACTGTAACTGTCAAACCTGTTGGTAATTACGTAAACATTATAATGACAATCATGTAGTGCCACTCGTGTGACACGTGGGTAAGCATAATGCAGCTTTTTTTTGGAAATCATGCCCTTGTAACTTCGTGCCCTGCCCCTGGCCCTCAATGTTGGATTGCGCTTGCAGGCATGACCTTGACTTGCTGTTGGTGCTGAATGTAGATGAGCATGACCCTGTCGGGTTTGAGACCAGCCGCAGGGAGTGCCTGGACGACCTGCAGAAAGGTGAGGCTATGTGAACAACATCGGTAGGCCCCTCTCTTGCCGTTTCGGGTAAGGTTGTCAGAAAAGGGGAACTTCCCCACGCAAAAACGTTTCAGATGTTTTGATGGGCCATCATGCCCAGCGGTTGTGCAGCACTGAGCACACTGGGTGAGCTGGGTACAACAAGGCTCAGTCGCATGTTTCGAGCTGCCAGCACGCCAGGCCGGCAAGTGACACCCAAGACGGGACCTCAGGTCAGACCTAGTAGTGATGCAGTGGTGGTGGTGTTGTCACAACAACGGTTGCCACTGGCACTATGGCATACTATGCACACAACCCACAACTGCATTAGGGTGGCCCTTGGTGCATGTGAGTTGCGCCTGCACTGCTAAGGTCTCAGGCCGCGGCCTGAGGCCAGTGAGTTGCTTGCATGATGCAACTAAGAAGTCACACTGTATGCATGTCTCTGGATGCATGTATCTGTGTGCCTGTCTGCAGTGCTGTGCTTGAAAGCCAAACCAGGGAAAAAGGGGGCCAAGAAGGCCAAGTCAGGCTGGAAGCTGCTGGGCCGCCAATCACACTGGCTGCACCTGTACCACCCCACGCTGGACTTTGAGTTGGATGTGCAGGTGAATCACAGTGAACTGCACCGCTTGCTGGTGCAACCTGCTGCTTGCCTGGCTTGCCAGGACCCATGTGCAAGCATACTCAAGCTAGGAGCAGCAGCGCATCTCAGTGAGCGCCAGAAGGCACAGAAAATGGTTGCGGCCACCTTGGGAAGTGTTGCCGTGCTCACATAGTGACCACAGCCTGTGAACGAGCTGAGCTCGTTCATCTGTGAATGGACGGCAGCTGGCCTTTCGCCGCGAGACTGAGTCCAGTGGATACATGGTACCTTGCAGGAAGGCCCGACTTGCCAAGATGGGGCCCAGCAGCACCAGATGTCCACATCTCCCACACCTCGGCCCTCCTGACCTGGTCAAACATCGGCCGTGTCTGTGCAGGTGTGCCCCTCCCTCCGCGTGCCCATTATTGACACCAGCAGAAGCTGCCGTCGCCGAGCCTTTCTGGACCTTATGGTGCAGTGCAGGCAGGCTCAGCTGGGCCTAGCAGCAGCACCTCACATCCACAGCCCCCTTGCCTCCAGCCTAGCCAGCGTGCAGGAACCCTGCGACAGCAACAGCAGGCAACGTGCGGCTTTCCTCACCCCTCTTCTGACAGACCTGCTGAATGGTGTGGAGGTGAGGTGCCATGAGCGATACGGGGTGCAGAGCACGGGACACCTCCTCAAAACAGTCACACGGGCTCTGAAAGCTTGGGCTAGGTTTGGGTTTGGACCAGCACAGCAGCAGCAGCAGCAGCAGCAGCCATCCGGAGCTGCATTCAGCCGTACTGGTGGTGGCAGCAGCAGCAACAGCAGCCGGACGAGCAGGAACAATGCCAAAGCACAGCAGCCGCCAGGATATGTGTGGGAGGTGCTGGTGATCTTTGTGCTAGAGCAGCAGCTAGCAGCAAGGGGCAGGGAAGAGGCGCAGCTGCGGTACGGGATGCAGGGCACTCGGGAGCTCAACTTGTTCCTAGAAGTTCTCGAGGCAGCCTCACAGCTGCTGCGCCCAGCTACAGCAGGCGCAGCAGAGGATGTCTCAGCAGCAGCAGCAGCAGCACCAGCAGCAGCAGGAGCAGCGCATTACCCTGCCACGATAGCAGCAGCAGCAGCAGCAGCAACAGCAGCAGCAGCACAGGATCCTGCCTGCAAGCTCGCTCCGACAGGCCGCTCCTCACCCACCCCACCCCTTGCCCTGTCAAAGCTCTACAGTACAGAGGACTGCAGCCTGTTCAGGCAGTGCTGGGATGTGCCCGACCGTCAGTGCAGCCCCTACATCATCCACCCAGCAGACCCCAGCTACAACATTACAGCGCACTCGCTGTTTGAGAATTGGGGCGCTCTGGCAGACGCAGCGGGGCAGCTGCATGCTGCACTCATGGAGGTACTGCAAGGGGGTCCGAGCAGTGAGCAGATGCAGGGGCGTGTGGAGGGCAGCAGCAGCACAAGCGGCAGCGCTGGCGGCAGCAGTGGCGGCAGCAGTACAGGGGCGAGCAGCGGGAGCGGGAGGGGCAGCAATGGCAGCAGTGGTGGTATTGCAGCGGCTGTTGGCGGTGAGGGCAGCAGCAGCATAGATGCCTGGCAGAAGGTGTTGAGCAGCACGACATTGGGGCCGGCAGTCAGGGAGTTTGACCGTTGACTGATTCACTTGATGACATGCTGCATGGGCGCCGTGTAGACGCTCCATCTGACTTGTTTGACTGCGTCCTGCGTCTTGGGAATGTTTCGGGCGGGGGCTGCTTAGCTAGTTGTTCCGGCCGTTGTACCGTACCGTAACCGCATGACGCGACTGTCGCGGCGACTGCGGGACAAGATATGCCTCCTCTTGCAACATGCAAGCCATTTTCTGTGGCTACATTCACATTCAACTTTTGGTTTTGACGTCGATTACATCCAAGCGGTATACATAGCCCGCATGGCAATGGATAACACGTGCTGCACCTCGTGCACGCAAACAGGCGCTCACCAACGACAGGCAAACGAGAAGGTAAAGAGACAGGCACTGACTCATCGCTCATGCTGGCAGCAGCAGGTGCAACTAGCAAATGAATCGTAGAGTGCGTACCAATCCGACTATTTGTGCCCATAGACACCTGGGGTGCAGCAAGAACTTCTGCAGTGCCTTCAGCAGACAGTCCCTGGGGTACTACAGCAAACGCAACTCAGCAGGCTCAGCATCATAGCTCAACAAGGCAGGCAACAACAGGGGCACATCTTTGAATGTCGGACAGGGTACCTTGTGATGTCGTACAACGTTCAGATGCACTGACGTCACCTACAGCGATATCATGTCGGAGCAGCATGCAGTCCACCTGGTGCCGTCTATCCAGCGAAATTTGTCGAGTCTAGTCAAGACAGATGTGCGATCAGCAGCTTCGGGGTTTTTCTTCCTACACGTCTGTTCGCTGCTGCTGGGACTCTTCCTGCAGCTGCCTGTCAGCCATCTTCACTTAGCAAGAGCAGCATTTGGCGTAGCAGTGGCGACACTCATGTTACTCGCAACACCCAAGATCTACGCCTCAGATACTCATATGCTGAGCCTCAGCCTCGCCTTCAATGCAATTCAGGCCGCATGGGCAGTCATGCACTGGACATTTCTTGAAGCCCACCGCACGCCAGCTACTATTTGGGAGGTGTGTGCGTCCCCATACCAGTACACAGCCCATGGGACACGCAAAAGCCAACAGCGCTCACAGCAGCTGTTGCGCAAGGAAACTTGTTTGCGCAACAAGCCATGCCATTGCACACAGTACCTCCCCCGAGACCACTCAAGGTGGCCCCGGACTTTGTTTAAGATCTTCAGGGCAGGACAAAGGGTGGTGCTGGTGTGCTTCATCTTTGAGTAGTTGCTGCCAACATGTGTGCGGGCAGCAACATCTCCCTTGGAGGTACCTTCCATAGAGCGGCGCCTGACTAACACAGTGGTGGTGCTGCAGCTGCCTTGCAGGGCAGTTGGGTGCAGCATCTCTGCGGGTGTGTGGCCTCATACCTGCAGCGGTGCATGTTTGGTGTCCCAGCGGGGCGCCTTACTTCTGGGGCTCATGATGGAAGCTGAGTATGGCTGTATCAAGCTTGCTTGCAGCATAATGGGCTTGGTGTCTCCTGCCATATGGTCGTTTGCGCTTGATTTGCTTGACCATGCCTTCCACAAGCCTTGGGCAGCTGCGAGTCTCACGGAACTGTGGGGTACCCGGTGGCATCAATTTCTGCGATTTTACTTTGAGGGTTTAGGCTTTTCGTTCGTTGACAAGATGTGCAGTGTGCTTGCAGAATGTTGCAGGTTTCAAGTTTCAACAAGAGTTACTTTTAAGAGTGTGCCCTGGGGCTGTAGCCTGTAAGGGCTGTAACTTGCAAGCTGGGTGGGGCTTGTGTGCTCAGCACACATCGCCGGTTTACCGAGGCCGCACCGGCAAACAATGCCAAGATTGCTCTGCAGGGACCACGTAGTCGGTGGGTCACCACATAGTTGAATAACTAGAGTGCACAGATGAAACAGGCTCGCCATTCCAATATGCAGTTGGCCAGCAGCAGAGCATTATGCAGCAGCATGCGGCAGTCTGTGCACATGTGCAAGACGTTTCCCAATGCGCGTCTGAAGGCATCCGTGGCACTGGATGGAGCTGTTCCTAAAGACGAGCCTGAGGAGGTGGGGAGACAGCAACAACCGCCATGAGCAGTTAGCCAACCGTCTTTGAGTATTGTGGCCAAATCGTTGTGTGTGTGCCCTACAGCTGTGCAGCCGAATAGCCCCTACCTTGAAGTGATAAACACAGCATCTGCCGCTACCTTGCTGGCAGTGACACACTAGCAGTGTCGGGTGTGTTGGTGTGCAGCCACCAACCTCTCTGTGCTGTCGGTACACAGCAGTTGTTGTCCCTTTGAAGAGGCCACGTGTCAAACTGCTGTATGCTGGATGGCAAGAATGTATAGGCCCAGCAGCAGGAACACACTGTTGCAATCTGCGTCAAAATGGGCAGATCTAGTTTGAGGCAGAGGGGGGGGGTACTGCACAAACTCTGCTGGCATTTGTCGTCACTGCTGTGATTGCTACTGCTTTGTTGTCGGTGCTGTGTGTTGCAGGCATGGAGGGGTGCCATGAAGTACACTGCTGTGTGAGTGTCACAGCTGCAGGATGCAAAAGCAGCTTAACTGCCGCATTGCTGGTTCAATCAGGGCTGCAGTAGTCCCTGCTGGCGTGGCAGCATAACCACTGGCAGGATTGCCAGTAGCAGCAGTAGTAGTGGTGGCAGAGATCGCAGTGCATGCAGAAGTCCGTCAGCCACTTGGGTGTTGACTGTTCCGCAACACAGGCAGCCCCCTGCAGTGCTGCTTGATGGAGGGGGGTGGACCCAAAGCAGTGGCTGTGGCTGCACAGGTCAGAGCCACCCAATTCCATTTCCCTGGGCCAACAACATGACGCCAAGAATACATGCAGCAGCAGAACGTTGGCTTGTGTGGCTGTTTGTGCTTATTATTAGTTGTTGGATCTGACCTGTCCCTGTTGTGCTGCTGCTGTGTGCTGTCCAGTTCGCTGCTGTTGTGCAACATCCACCGCAACACCTTCAGTGTGCTGCTGCCTCAAATCAGCAGCAGCCTCAGGCTCACCCCATCACAGGCAGGAGCTATACAGGTGAGGGGGGTGGTGTGTGTGTGTGTGTGTGTGTGTGTGTGTGTGTGTGTGTGTGTGCGTGCGTGCGTGCGTGCGTGCGTGCGTGCGTGCGTGCGTGCGTGCGTGCGTGCGTGCGTGCGTGCGTGCGTGCGTGCGTGCGTGCGTGCGTGCGTGCGTGCGTGCGTGCGTGCGTGCGTGCGTGCGTGCGTGCGTGCGTGCGTGCGTGCGTGCGTGCGTGTGGAGGGGGGGGTCCAAAGAAGAATGGGGGGGGTGCCAAAGAAGGACAGACAAGGCCCTTGTGCACGGTGCACAGGAAGTCAAGGCTACAAAGTTGGGCAATGTTGAAGGAAGCGATGGGGCAACCAGATTTGCAATTGAGCACCGCTGGATGGATGCAGTTGGCTTTCAGTATAAGGGGTGGTCACTCAAAGGGGTGCTGGTATGCTGGAGGAAGGTCCCAGAAATGCTGGTTTGGCTTCTTGTGTGGGGTTGTAAGTTGGGTGCCGCTGCGGGGCATGTTTGGGGTGAGCCAGCTGAGGGGCTAGGCTGTGTTGTGCTGCAGTGCAGAGTCCCTTCTATTCTGATTGCTCAACTGGTGTTGTGCCATGCTGTGCTGTGCCATGCTGTGTCAGGCTGCCACTCTGTTCACATATCTGCTGGGTCAGCTCCCTGCTGGACGCCTGGCTGACCAACTCCCCTGGAACAAGGTGGGTGGGGCAGTGACAGGACAGTGTTGCAACCAACTGGTAATTCTTGCAGTGTGGTTGCGTGTGTCGACAGGCAGCAGCATGCTGCTCCTGCGATTCTCCAAAGCCACCTTATCAGACTTAGGAACAAGGTGGGCTGGGGCAGGAGCCGGCTGGTGTGCAGGCTACAGTGTGCTTGCGTTTGTTGACGGGCAGCAGCATGCGCTTGTTGCAGTTTTCCAACCTGTACCATTACTGAGCGCTCCCCTGGTGCCCTGACATGAGGCGCAGTTGCACCACTTGATGCACCTCTGCAGCCGGCTGCTGATCGTTGCAGCTGCAGCGTGGTTGCCTGTGGAGACAGACAGCAGCATGCTGCTTCCAGTGACTTCCCACGGGCCTGATCAGTCACTACGTGCGCCTGAGACAAAGTTGCAGTTGCGCCATTGGATTCATTCTGGTGGTGCAAACAACGTAAAGGCGGGCTGTGCGCAGCACTTGCTTGCTCCATGCGACTGCCCCAGTGGCATCCCAACCGCGAATGGGCAATGGTCATGTCTGTTCACGGACAACCTCATCACCCACTCAGGCAGCATTGCCTGCAGCACCATGAAACCTCTGGCTGTTTTGTTGCTGCTGTGCTGTGTTGCAGGGTGATAGTGGTTGGTCTATTCCTCTGGTCAGCAGCAACAGCACTCACAGGCATACCCTGCTTTGCAACAGGCACAACAGCAGCCACAGCAGCAGCAGCAGCAGCGGGCTGGGTGCTGCCGCTGCTGCTGGTGTCCCGTGGTCTGATGGGTGTTGCATCAGCAGCAGTGATGCTGTGTGTGACTGCCACATCAGCTCAGCTCGTGCCTGCGGCAGAGAGGGCCTCTGCAGTGGCAGGAGCATACTCAGCTTTTAACCCATAACTGGGCTGGGCAAAAGCACCCCTTGGCTTTGTGATGCCATAACTCATGCTTGGGGCCCCCAATGCTGCTGGGGGTTGGTCCGTTGGAAAGCCAGGACCATAAGCTACCTGCCTGTGCGGTCAACCGTGGTCAAACATTGACCAGGGTTTAGCTATGTTGCTTGAAACACCGCCTGATTTGCACAAAACGGCCTTGAAAGCAGGAGCTGGCTCTGTTGTACTGCTCAATGGGGTGGGACCACTGGTGCCACCCTGCAGTGCTGCAGTCCTTGAGGTAGTGCATCATGACAAACAGTCAAAACCCAGTAAACCCTACCGAGGCCCTACCGCCAGAGGCCCTGAACCCACAAGGCGCCTTTGACCATCCCCAGTACAGCCTGTTATAGCATGCTTGCTTGGCACTCAAGCACCCCAGGCGTCTGTGGCATGTTGTTCATGACCCTGACATTGTCTTGGGTCAGTCAGCAAGCGTTGCATGTGCGGTATGCAGCAACAGCACTTGCCATCAGCAGCAAGATGGACAAGCTGCCGAAGTGCGCCTTATCGCTTTGTGGGCCCTTTTTCCGATGATAAAATATATCATGTCAACGTTTCATAGCATATCGTCTACTGTGAGCCTGAAACAGAGTCACGTCACTCAGGACCACTGTCTCGATCGTTCACAACCCCGCCCCCAAAGCGATCAGACTTGACTCAAACCCTAATACTGTCAATAGAAACTATATGGTATCATTTCGGGACAGCAGTGCGTGCTTCACAGCCAAGGCCGGAGAAGTCAGTGTACAGTCACTGTCAATCTTGATGGCTCCTGCTGGCACTTGCTGCCTGTGCCCCGCCAAGTCAGCCGGAGCAGGCATGCAACAGCATAATGATAAGTCATACATCAATGTTGAGGCTGCTGAGCCATTGGATTACCACACATGCACGCTTTTGGCACTGCTGCCAGCATAAGCCAGCCAACGCGCAGAACCCTGCTCCTAAACAGGGCCACAGACAGGGTTGTACGGTGCGGCTAGGGGTACCACCCAGATGAGGCGCAGCAGTATGAGCCAGGTCAACCATTTATGGGGTGCTGTGGTGTAGGAGTGCCCAGCACGTTGGAGAACGGTGCATGACAGGGCACTGGGTAATATATCACCCGGAGGCCCAGTTATGGGTTAACATAGGTGGGTTACAGAGTGCAGAGGTGATTATGTAATTTGTTCTGTCGTCTGCTGCACACTCGCGTGCAAGCTTGTGTACATCCAGCAACATACCTCCCCCCCCCCCCCCCCAAACACCCTCCCACTATTTTTCTGGGGGGATGGGGCCGAAGGCCGGCGTGTGGGTTGGTGGCGGGGGCAGGGCGGGGTGGGGATGCTTCCCAAATGTCAAATAGGGCCTCTGCAGTAGCAGGAGCATACTCGGCATTCAACATAGGTGAGAGGTGAACGCTGAGCATGCTGCAACCCAGTCGCTTGCTACACGCACTGACACACACTTTGTCTTGTTAACTGTGGAGATGGGTTGGGTGCACGAGGTGGGTGGCGGGTTGGGGCTTTGTTGAGTTTAGTTGCCCCCCCCCCCCCACACACACACAAACCCATTTTGGGCAACTTCACACAAACTCTGTACTGCTTGTGCTGTTTGCGAGTGCGTTGCAGGTGGTGTGCTGGGACTTGGATGCCCCCCCCACCCGCCACTATGTCAACAAAACAACAGGCCCCGGGCCTCAACAGCTCCCCCCCCCCCCCCCCAAAAAAAACCCTGCTGCACTTGTCTGCAGGTGGTGTGTTTTGGGTCTAGCAGTCGTTCCCCCTCTGGCGCTGCTGGTAGGGCTAGGCCGGGGCTTTTTTTGCCACCGGCCTAGCTGGCATGGCCTGGGCTGTGTGGGGGGCAGCACCACTACCAACAGCACCCAGCAGCAGCAGCAGCAGCAGCAGCAGCAGCAGCAGCAGCAGCAGCAGTAAGAGTGGGGCCAAGCGTGGCTCTGCGGCAGCGCCAGCAAAGCAGCAGCAGCAGCAGAAGGGTGGTGCCGGTGGTTTGGCTCGGTTGCTACAGCTGCCGCGGAGCACGTTGGTCCAGCTGGGTGTGTTGTGCTACAGCCATGCAGTGATGGGCTACTGCTTCTTCATACTGCAGGTGGGTGGGGCTGCTTGTGTCACTATTACTACTACTTGACTGGATCAGGGCCTCGCCTGATTGCCCTTTCATCAGCCAATCAAGGCCCATACGGCATCACTGATACACACCTGTTGTGCCAAGATAGTGCTTGCGGGGCCTGTGGGAGGTGCTGTTCTCCACCTCCCCCCCTGGCCTTGCGTGTAACCCGACCTGGATTGCCACCCTCCTGGGCTTCTGCAGCAATCAATGGCTGACATGTCAACACAGTTGACATCACACCCGGCAATACTGCACACCACAACTCCACATGCCGACACCCCCCTCTCCCCCCCCCCTCAGAATCCCCACCTTCCTGGCCTCCTTTGGTGGTTCAGGCCAGGGCATAGCTGTCACAGGTGGCCTCAGCAGCATACCCTGGATCGCTGCTGCTGTGGTGGGGCCACTGGCGGGCCAGGCGGCCAACAACCTCATCAAGGGCGGCACCATGGGACAGCTGGCGGTGCGGCAGCTGATGCAGGTGGGCCAAGCACCCAAGGGAGGGTGGTGGTGGACTGCACCAGCTCGGGAGGGGGGGGGGGGTGCCATCCAATGTTTGTCTCTTGGCTGTACATCAGGAGGCAGCAGGCGCAGCAGGTGCCTGCGTAGAGGCAGAATGTGAACAGCAGCCGCTGGGATAATCCGCATATGCGGGTGCTGTGGAGGCGCGGGCTGGACCGGGTGTGGTATGTGGGTCTCCATTCTGTTCAAAGCGGTCACTGTCAGTGACAGGCTCGCTGCTGCTGCTGATGCTGCTGCTGCTGCTGCTGCAGGTGACGTGCTTCCTGGGCTGTGCTGCGTCTGTTGTGCCGCTGGCGCTGGTGAGGGAGCCCAGTGTGGGGCTGGCGGTGGCGTGCCTCACAGGCAGCCTGGCACTGTACAGGTAGGGGGGGGGGTGCACAGTGGGAAGCAATGTGCAGAGGATAGGCAAATGTGGCGATCAGGCTAATGCGGATGCTGAGTTGAGGCCCAATCGCATTTAACAGCCTTTGTGTAGCCAAGCTGTAAGGGATTGCCTTTGCCTTGCCTTGCCTTGCCTTTCCTGCCCCACCCCACCCTACCCCAGATCCATCATGCATCCTGCCCTCCTCCTCTCCTCCTCCTTATACTTTGGTTGTGCCAACAGCACCACTGCTGCCTGCCCTGTCCCCCCCCCCCCCCCCCCCGACCCCCCCCCCCCCCCCCCCGCTTTTCTCACCCCCAGTTTCAGTGCGTCAGGGTTCCACTCCTACCTGAAGGACGTGTCCAAGGGCAACGCGGGTGTGGTGTTTGGCATCACCAACAGCGTCAGCATAGCAGCAGGCATTGCAGGCAACATGCTGACAGGCATGGTGCTGGAGGCAACAGGGGCCTACTAGGCCCCTGTTGCTGTAGTACAGCAGCGTGTTCCTGCTGTTTGCTGGGCTCAATGTCAGCGCTGCACTGCTGTTTGCCACATGCACTAGTGAAGCACCCGTGGTGCTGTGACCCCGTGTCCCTGAGGGGAGCTGCCTCCTGCAATGGTGTATGTCGGTGTGCCTGTATGCGCGAGATTGTGGCAGCAGGTACATGTGGTGAGCATGAATGGCAGTCGACCAGTACACGGAGACCTGGTGCCGAGATGAAACCATCATGCCCAGTTGTGCTGTGAGTACCTGCTGGTTGCGGGCTCAGTGTCAGCCTGACAAGGTGTCAGTACCGCACTGCTGGTTGCCACCTGAACCAGTGAAGCACCCGTGGTGCTGTGACGCAAGCGAGGCTGACTCTTTCAATTTGTGCGTGTGGGTGTGGGTGTATGTGTGGGATTGGCCTAGAGTGCATGTAGAGAGCACGAGTGGCAGTTGACCAGCACAGGGAGGCTTGGGGCCGGGATGATCCGTCATGCCAAGTCTGCAGCATATTGCTGCTGTTGCGGGGGTCAGTGTCTGGGTCGCACTGCTGTTTGCCACATTCACCATTGAAGCACCCGTGGTGCTGTGACACATGGGAGGCTGACTCCTGTGACGGGGCATGTGGATGACTGTGTATGTGTGATATTGGCCTAGAGTGCATGTAGGGAGCATAGGTGGCAGTCATTAGTACAGGCAGGCATGGTGTTGGGATGAATCCGTCATGCCAACAGTTGTCTGTTTTTCTGTTTTCTGCGGGGCTCAATGTCAGCGCTGCACTGCTGTTTGCCACATGCACCAGCAAAGCGCCCTTGGTGCTGTGAAGGGGGCGCTGCCTCATGCAGCTGTGCCACAACACATGATATATGTGCGTACGTGGTGTTGGCCGTACAGTACATGTTGTGAGCAAGAGTGGCAGTCAACCAGCCATGCCAAGTTGTGCTGCGAGTTCCTGCTGTTTGCGGGCTCATTGTCGGCCTGACACGGTGTCAGTGCTGCACTGCTGTTTGCCACATGCACCAGTGAAGCACCCGTGGTGCTGTTCCACAAGGGAGGCCCTGCCCCTGCAATGGTAGACAAAGGGGCGCACCCCTCACTGGATGGCCACATACAACTCAGTCGAAGTACCTTGACTGCGGGGGGGGGGGGGGTGTACAGGGGGTCAGAGGCTCACCAATGAGGGGCGCCTGGCGTGTGAGGTTGTCCTGGAGTGCATGTAGTGAGCATGAGTGGCAGTTGACCAGCACAGGGAGTCTTGGTGTTGAGGTGCTTTCGTCATGCCAAGTTTGTAGCATGTTCCTGCTGTTTGCAGGGGTCAGTGTCAGTGCTGCACTGCTCATGGGAGAAAGAGGAAACTTTGCCGCCGTGCACCTGTGAGGGGCGTGTGGTGCTGTGAACAGGACCCCACGTTACAAATGGTTGAGTCAGCCATGGTGTATGCGTGTACATGTTGGGGTGAGGTGGGTGTGTTTCACTGGAGGCAGGCTGAGTGATTTTGCAGCAGAGACCTGCTGTCCGACAGCAGCAGTGCTGCTTGCAAGATCGTGTGTTGTTGTCAGCTCCACAAGACTGAGGCGCAGGGTGCGGCACCCTGAGAAAAGGAGCAGACGGGATGTGTGCATGCCCACGAGGAAGTCCTGTGAGGTTGTGCATGGCGTGTTGCCCCTGTGTGGCTGGAGGCACTGCTCGAGATAGTGTCTGCAGCTAGGGGTAGGCACTGACTCCTGCATACAGCAGCACCTGATGGTGAGGTGAAAAGCTGCCAGGTGTGGCTTGACAACAGCACCGCAAGTTGTTGCATTGCACTAAAACACCACAATGCAGTGCAACACTGCCATTGCTGTGCCACAGGAACGGTCAGTGCTGAGCATGCATGAGCATGCTCTGGGAGCAGCAGTTCTGGGAGCTGTCAAGCAAGTTTTACTGTGGTGGCCCAAGGGCCTTGTTGCGTTCAGTGTTTATGCGAATTGTTTTTCTGGCATGCAGCGTTGGACAAACCTGTAGCAGTACCAGTTGGCTGTAGTACAGTGTGGTGGTGGCAATGTTGGTTGCCAGGGCATTCATCACTGCTGGTGCTCAGCCACTATGTTGAGGTTGCAGGAGCTGTAGTTGGCATTTTTGGCAGTCACAGCTGACTTGGCCGTGTGCATGGCTGTAATGCAACCCAATACCCAATGTACCGCAGCGCTTGCTGTATGGGTAACATGTCTACAGACAGATTCAGGGTCATTAGTGCTCACTGTGCTGACAAATTCTGCCTTCAATGCAGACACTGTGGTGCGGCATGGGGGAGTAGCGGCAGGACTGTGGGCAAATTGCGCCTTTGTTTCCATGCACGATCACAATATTCCCAACCCTACCGTCCACAACTACAACATCAACGATTACATCCACCACACCACAATATCCATAATAATGTCCACAGGCATGTCGTTGCTCACTCCTCATGAGCAGTTGCACGCTGCACAAACATATCACAACTTCACCGCCCATGCCGAATGTTGATCAATCAAATGTTGCACAAGCATAGACCAACCCCACCGACCATGTTCCATGCATCCCTGAATAAATTAAATGCTGCACAAGCATGTTGCCACGCAACGCCCATGTCCCACGCAGGTGATACCTGACCGGCCGCATTGGTCGGGTACAAGGTGGAACATTACGGTGCTACCCTTGCAGAATAGCCGAATGACATTAGCCTATGAGTGACAGTCACTCAGTGCGGCACACATGTTGGTATGCAAGCACAATACCATGTCCCAAACCACCGTGGTTTGGTGGTGACCACCAAGACTATGTTTGCACCCAAGGTGTCCAATTCATGTCCAAATGGCATGTCATTATTGAGCCAAAATCATGCCCACACGATGTGTCTTTGAGCATGTCTGCTAGCTTCTCAGCCAAGCGCTGCACAAGCATAGCATACTTACAACGCCCATGTACAATGCAAAAGCCAATGCAGCTCATAGCTGGCAAACAGTCCTACTGGCCGGGCACAACATGAGCACACCGGGCACCAAAGGGTGCTGCCCTCGCAGAAGAGCTCAAAATGGTCGCGCAGTACAACACTACTATGCCATGCAAGTTGTGACAGGGTGCATGCACTACCAACGGCAATATAGTTGTACGATGCAGCTGATAGCTGACAAGCCCCACTGGCCGGGTACACATGGAGCATCAAAGGCACCAAAGGGTGCTGCCCTCGCAGACAAGCTGATCAAATGAGCAATCAGTGCAACACGTTTGGGCCATGCACGTTGTGACAGGGTGCGTGGTCTTGGAAGCAAGACCATTCAACAGCCAACAATGTCGTATTTACATCAAGTGTCCGCGATGTGGCATCATGGACAGACGCCTGCCGCCCCCATTCATCCCAGCATTGTCAGCATTGTCAGCACCGCCGGCATTGCCAGCACTGCCAGCATTCTGTTTGTTGTTGGCGCGTGTCACCGGGACCAACACCCTGTCCACGCCATGAACCCAAACCTGTGCATGCACAAGCAAGAGAAAAAAAGGGAGGCAGTCGCAACAAGGTGTGTCACATGACGTAATGGGTGCAGACAGGTACAAGATCTGCCAGCTGCACTAGCAGCACTGCACTTGCATCACCTATTCGCCTGCGATTACTAATTGATAGGCTATTACTTCTGTCGTTAGGATTATGCTGTAGGGATGAAGCCACACAAGCTGGCTGCACCACTGGCATACCTCAAGGCAGGCAGAACAGTCAAGCATTACTAGCTGGTCCCCCCCCCCCCCCAACAAGTCCAAGGTTCACTCACCCTGCCATCATTGAAGGCCAGGTCATAAACACTGGCACTGCCGATAGCATCCTGCAGCATAACCACACTCGAAGGTTGGCCAGCAACTGTAATGTTCATGGCCGTGAAGGCCAGGGAGTTGTTGGGCAGCAGGGCCTGCACCCTCCCCCTGGAGCGGGAGGCTAAGTACCGAGTGGAGAGGGCCTGCAATGGCACAATGTGGTAAGAGATCAGCTCCACCAGTTGCTCCTTGTTGCCCAGCAACTGTTGCTGGGTCAAACCCTGCTGCTGCAAGTATGTCTGGATGGCCTGGTCTGAAGGCGCAAAGACGGTGATGGCAGGCTTGCCCATGCCACTGCCGCCGGCGTTGCCACTGGTGCTGCCGTTCTGCAGCAGGCGCCGTCCCGAGTTCACGTTCCCGTTGTTTTTGACGGCATCCTCTGCAGCCTGAACAACAGCAGTGAACGTGGCGTAGCTGTTGTTCAAGTTGCGCCCTGAGGAGGTCAACTGATTCATGGCTGTGCGGACGGCAGGGAAGGTCTGGCCAGCCAGGTTGGTGAAGGTGGCATTGGCCAAGAGGTTCTGAGCGCGTGTACCAGCCTCCTCCGCCACGCTAGCAGTGTAGTTGGAGGTGGCGTTGGCAGCTGAGAAAGCCATACTGGTGGTATTGGCCTCCGGCTCGAAGCACACTGTGGTGTTGTAAGTGCCCTCGGGAGCCAAAGCGTCAGGGAACGAGCTGCACACCATTTGCGGCGCAGCAGCAGCAGCAGCAGCAGCAGCAGCAGGTGCGATACAACTCAACAGTTAGCCAACTCACAACCGGGTTGACATTGTGGAGCTGTTGGAGAATGCTGTTGAAACACGCTTGGCAGCTTGTCCAGTCTATTGACATTTCAAGCTGGCTAACTGTTTAGCTTGCTTCTGGGCATTCCACATTACTCACCACTTTGCCTATTACCAGCCAGCACTGCTTTAAAATGCTCGGGTCCATAGAAGCAGATCAGTTGTTGTCCAGAACCTCAAGAGCAGTGGTTGCTGTTGAATGGTGAATGGCAATTACTAGCATAACGTCCTGCCTTGAAAAGCACAACTTGTAATGTAGTCCACCCAAGGCAACCTACTTTGCAATGGCAGCACTGTTGCCCATCACTCTGCCGTAGGACACCAGCTGTCCACGCAGCTCTGGGCTCTGTCCACCCTGGCTGGTGTGCACGCTGACATAGGCCAGACCAGCCTGCATCAGGCGGATGGGTGAGGACACCCCTACAGGGAGAGGGAGTAACAACGAGTGACAAGCAGCGCACACAGGCAACACACACACACACACACACAGCATTGACAGCGCGTGTCAACGCTTCAACACCCCCACGTAACGAATGGTTCAACCATAGTATGGCACACGCTGCAATCAACACGTTGCTGCCAAGCAGTACTAGCCGCACTAGGTGCAGCTCATACTGCTCAGACTCTTAGGAGCTCGGAGCTGAAGGGCCCCTTCAGAATTCAGTAATGTGTTGGCATACTGATCACAGCTGTGCTTGGCTGTGCCAGATCAAGCCGGTTGATGATCAACACCAGTTGCCACCTGTTCCACATCAGGGTGACATGAGCAGGGCTGCAAGCCACCAGCCGCCAAAATGCATAGAGGTGCATGCACCTACCCTGGTTGCCGGCGTTGCCCGTTGTGTTGCTGATGTTGAAAGATGTGATGGATATGCCGTCTGCCATGAACATGGTCACCACAGTCATGAAGCCAGCCCGGCTGAGCTGGCGATCCAGCTCCGTCACGTTGACATAGCTGAAGGGCCTAGCAGTGCCAGAGGCATTGAGAGGCATGCCCTGCCGCAGGGCACTGGAGCCGTCGGCATTGGTGTTGCCACTGTCGGCACCGGCAGCAGAGGCTGCTGCGCCTGCACCACTCGTGTTGAGGGTGGCGTTGGATGTCAGGGGCAGAAGGTCAGAGAGAGCGACCCTGTTGGAAAACTCCATGTTGGTCACCCAGGGCAAGGGGGGGTTGAAGGCGTTGATGGATCCTTGACCACCCTGGGAACCTTCTTGGTTGTCCTGGGCCTGGGGGACTGTGCCGCTCTTGCAGTGGATGGCAGCAGAGGGAGCAGCACAGGGCCAACCTGGGTGCTGTTGCCCTGCAGGGCAGGTCAACACAAAACAGGGGGGATGTCAGGCCATACAGTAATTACGTAAGGTAATACGCCGATGGCGAACCACTGGCTGAGAGGGGTGAGCATGTCTAGCATGCTGAACTAACACACCCCCCACCTGAGGCCATACAGTAGGGCTGGCAGTACCGAGTCGCTATTTATTCATTTAAAAATACCCTCCAACTCCTTCAGAACAGCACGGATCATACACAGAGTCTGCTGGCAGCAGTCATGCGGGCTGGCAACACCATTTGACTGCATCTTCAAGCTGAACTCGTGTCTTCAGTGGCCGGTCATCACATTTGGTGTGTGCCATAAAGCCAGCTTCCACTAGCACTTTTGATCACGCTCATCCCCTTCCATGCAACATGATGTCTCTGCAGCCTGCATTATGCAACACATGTCGGCCAGCACCGAGCTATTAGCACACGGTGTGGTGCACCACACCAACGCCAGGTCTGCATTATAACATGCTCTGATGCTACTCACTGCGTTGAGAGTGACGGCGGTCAGGTTGTGGATGTTATGGACGGCCCCAGTCACCCAGGCCTGACCAGACTTGGAGTCGACGTACATGGTCAACATGCCTCGGGGGGCATCCTGGGCGGCCTCTTGACCGACTGGAGTGTTGACGGGCTCTAGCAGGGCTGTGAACACCTGCAGGGCGGCAGCGGTTGTGTTTGGAAGCAGGGGACAGGCATGCATGACGGGTGGGCCAATTCATCAATGCAGCGCAATCTTTGTAGGCAGGCCTTTGTCGCCAGTGCCAATTGCCTGCAAGAGTTGTGCCAACACTCCATGCAGGTGGTGAGAGTAGAAGACAGCTGGTGGCATCTGTTCCAAAAGTGCATGTCAAATGCATGTGCTGGCTGTTGGGATGGATGCTGCCGGATCCCCACCAACCCGAGTGCAGCGGCCGGATGCGAACTGTAAATGCAGCTTAACCTGATGGCAGCTTGATGAGCAGGCATTTCATGCCAGGGATACTCTAAACAAGCCGCAACGCTGTCACTAACAGCAGCAGCAGCAAGCACATGCAAGACCTGGCCCCCTTTGTAGGGAGTCTGCCATGCCAAGAGTGCGCGATGCGAGTAACTCCAGTGAATGTATGCGGTGCAGGCAGGGTGTCACCGGGATATATGCATGCAGCCATGCACCGTGGCACAGCAGACCCACCTGCATTGTCGATGGCATTGTCTGTTGACGGCAGTTTTGGCCGGAACCGCTCTCGGACAGTTGCTGTCCACCAGCAGTGTCCTCACCAGCTGCACCTTCGTCCATACCTTGAGCGACAGCCATACCTGCAAGGACAGCAGCGTGGAATGCACAAATACATCAGCGCCGTCAAGAATGACTTGCTGCTCAACACTGTATTGCGCTGTGTATTCATGCATGGAGCGCATATACGCACTGTTCCCACTGGGCCAGCCATGGTTCGCGCTTTACCTTGATCGGAGGTGCCGTCTTGCTGCGCATCAACGCTCCAGATTGTCATAAGAAGGCATAAAAGCCATACTGACTTCCATACGACAGCCATGATCACCGGTCTGTACTGCGACGCGGCTCAAACAGCAGATACAATGCTGGTGCACCACGTGGTAAGAGGCACGAATGGCTGATCTGCGACTGACGGCGTAATATCAGACGGTTCACATATACAGTCAGACAGGTCCTCCACCTCCACTTGGCGTCAGACGTTGTAACCATGAGTCACTGTGGGGACTCGCGGTGACGAGAGTTGATGAGGCACAGTTCCCTAGCAAACGCATTAGTCAGATTTATATTTGGATCAATCAACTCTTGACTATGGCGGTTTGAACTCCTCAGCTATCCAAGTTGCACTCAGATCCTGATCTAGATTTGGAAATTCCCACCCCCCTCGCGTGAAGTGACATAGGCAGCATATGCCGCTACCTTGCTGGCTGTGACACACTAGCAGTGCTGCATGTGCAGCCACCAACCTCTCCAGCCTGCAAATCAAACACAGCATCCTAGCCTCCTTTTAAAAACGGGACGGCAAACACCGTGTGCAGTGCGTGAAGCACGAGTTGGCAGAATGCTCTCCAGCTGGCACAGGCCACCAGCAACAATCCACATAAACGGGGTCTGTCCAGCATTTGCAACAGTGCAACAATGTTGTAATGGGATGCTTAGGCAGTGAATGGACTGCCGTTCCCCTAGTAGCAGGCTGGCATCCCGATTGCATGCTAGTCCACACATAACACCAGGTGTATAGATGGGTGCTGAGCAGTGCTCAGCACAAGGCTTGTAAGCTACAGCAACAAGCAACATCCAGTGTTCAGTGAATCAGTCCTACCCTGACTCCAGCCAACAACTGGACCAGCAGCTTGAGTACATTTGCTCCGGGAGTTGACACCTTGCCAAACATGGCTGCTGGAATTGTGCATGTTCTGTAAGTGTTGAGTCACTGCATCTCACTTGCGGACCACCGTGGGCCTGGCAGGTAATAGCATGACACTGCATACTTATGCCACGTGCAGACCTTGAAGCGGCTCAGACATGGCTTCCTCCTCAAGCGCTGTGCTGGCACTTTTTGTAGCACTGCTGCTGCTGCTGCTGCTGTCACTGCTGCTACTGCTACTGCTGCTGCTGCTGCCGCTTGTCGGCCCCGCTGTTGGTGCTGCTGAGCCAATGCAGAGTGCCGCCACATCTGCACCACCAACAGCCGCAGCAGCACTGGCTGCCGCCCTGGTGGTTGCATCACCCGCTGCTTCACCCACCACCTGCCCTGGTGTGTGTGCCGCCTTAGAAGTCACTCGCAGCTGCTGGTGCGCTGTGGCAATACACGCAATCATCTCCTGCACCGCTGGCACAGTGGTTGCAAACCGA
The DNA here is from genome assembly GCA_007449985.2 of Desmodesmus armatus. NCBI lineage: Eukaryota > Viridiplantae > Chlorophyta > Chlorophyceae > Sphaeropleales > Scenedesmaceae > Desmodesmus > Desmodesmus armatus. The sequence continues at coordinate 24,323 of VIIQ02000234.1, forward strand.
CCCTCCAACTCACTGGCTGCCTCTTCAGCAGCCTGCCACAACCCCAGCACCTCATCTGCCACTGCCTGATCTGCCATTCCCGTTGGCGCCAACACTGTTACTTCTGCAGGCACGTCGCGTGCCATGAGAACCTTCAGCACCTCTACGGCTAACTCTGCATGCCCTGCTGCTGCAGCTGCATCAGCTGCACCTGCCATGCCCTCTGCTGCCAACTCTGGAGAAGCCAGCAGCAGATGCATGATCTCTGTGTGGCCTGCGGCTGCTGCTAGGATCAACGGTGTCTGCTGCTGTGCATCCATGGCATTTATGTCTGCCTGTGCACCGAGCAGGGCCTGTAGCACCGCAGTGTGGCCTGCGTGCGCTGCTAGATGCAGTGCTGTCCGCCCCTCTGCATCAGCAGCATCAATTGCTGCTTGCGCATCCAGGAGTGCCTGCACCACTAAATCATGTCCCTGCTTCACTGCGAGATGCAGGGCTGTTAAGCCGTCTGCATTGGCAGCAGCGATTGCGGCATGCCGCTCTAGCAGCAGCTGCACCACAGTCGTGTGACCATTGTAGGCCGCTACTATCAGGGCTATGAAACCATCTGCCTCAAAAACATCGACTGCTGCTTCGGCATGCAGGAGCATGAGTACAACTGCGGTGCTGCCGTGCTGTGCTGCGTGGTGCAGCGCTGTCCATTCCCTAGCATCAGCAGCATCAACTACTGCATCTGCATTCAGAAGTGCCTGCACCACTGATGCGTGACCCATGTGCGCTGCTGCATGCAGGGCTGTCCAGCCGTTTGCAGCAGCAGCGCCGACCGCTGCCCCAGCACCTAGCAGGACCTGGACCACATCAGTATGACCATTTTCGGCTGCTTCTAGTAAGGCCGTTGCACCATCAGAGTCAGCAGCATCAACTGCTGCATGCGCAGCCAACAGCATCAGCATAACTGCGGCGTTGCCATGATGAGCTGCTATGTGCATCGCTGTCCGCGCCTCTGCATCAGCAGCATCAACTTCTGCCTGGGCATCCAATAGCAGCTGCACAACTGTGGTGCTTCCCTGCCTGGCTGCGTCATGCAGGGCTGTCCAACCATTTGCAGCAGCAGCGTCGACCGCTGCCCCAGCACCTAGCAGCAGCTGCACCAGTGAACTGTGGCCCCCATAGGCTGCCGAATGAAGGGGTGTCCACCCCTCAGTGTCCGCAGCATTGACTGGTGCATGTGCATCTAGCAACTGCTGCACCACATCAGTGTGGCCTTGCTGTGCCGCCTTGTGCAGTGCTGTGCAGCCTTGCACATCTGCTGCATCCACCGCTGCACCTGCTGCGATCAGCAGTTCTACTGCTATTGCATGCCCGTACGATGCTGCGCTATGGAGAGGCCTACAAGCAGATGATGCCGCCATCCTCTGAAATTGTGATGAACCTGTTGCCGAGACAGCCAAACTCAAGCGATCACGGCGATATGACGTCTGCTGTTCAAGCGACGACAGCACCGACGATATGAACAAGCTGTGGAACAGACGCGCTGACGGATAAAGATCAACATAGATAGTATATGTGAGGTGATGTGTAGATAGACCCGCTCAGACCTTCCCGCCACGTGCACATCGGCAGTTGCTGAATAACAGGTGCACCAAGTGCAGAACACCATGCTGCACTCAGTCACCGAGCAGCACCATCGCACAAGCAACACTGAAACATGTTCTGCATCGTGTGCACAGCTCCTGCCTGATTCATATTCAGGACCTGACTTGGTACAGCTGTGCTGGATCCTGCAGGATTGCACTCACTCATATTGACACGTTTGATGTGCCCAAGGACACCCCGCTTCTTGTACGCTTGCACTAGTTTACTATTTAGCAGTCGTAAAAAATGCCCTGTGCAGTGCATGCTGATGCAGTAGTAGATCAAGCATGCAGCACAACAGTTGGGCGTGCCACACTACAACGCCTGCAGGTGAACTGCACATGCCCAGCGGTCAGCCGGCAAACCCCGAAGCCAAGCACAAAACACATTCCACAGAAACGTGCAGTCAGCAATGCAACTCCAGGGCGCAGCACGTTATTCACACTTTGAGAGACTGTCACCAAGGGATCAACACAGTGCAAGCATAAAAATGCCGTGGGTTGGGCCCCGCCCAAATTCAAGCATGCAACAGCTTCTTGAAGCCGTCTGTGTTTATGACAGTGATCTTTGGGTGTGCTGCTGCTGCCATCTGCTCTGGCAGTGTGCTGTAGCCCCAGTCAACTAGGTACAGCTGCCAGTTGGACGTCTTGGGCTCAGCATCAACCTACAGCAGCAGCAGCAGCAGCAGCAGACAGCAACACAGTGTGTGTGTGGAAGGAATCTAGGCCAAGGGCGGCCGTCGTGCTGTACTGCACGGCCCTGTGCTGTGCTGTACTGTACTGTACTGCACGTCCCTGTGCGGTATTGCACCATACCGGCATAGCGGGCAATCAGAATTCTGATTGCTCTCGTACACGACCTGACAGACTGGGGTACGTCAACCGACAGGCCCTGTCTGCACCCTCATGGTCCCTTGGCTCACTGGCAAGTGCTGAGAGTTGGGCCCTATGCCTGTACTGTACTGTACTGTACTGTACTGTACTGTACTGTACTGTACTGTACTGTACTGTACTGTACTGTACTGTACTGTACTTCAAACTGACCTTTTCCAGGGTCCCAAACTTGTCCTCTACAAAGATGTACCGCTCCGCCCCCGGGTGTTCTCCCTCCAGTCTTGCCAGCACTGATGCCTTGGGTTCACCACTGAGGGTGGTGCTGAAGATGCGCTCAGCAGGGAAGGAGACCTGCACACAGCAGCAGCAGCAGCAGCAGCAGCGGCAGTAGCAGTGGCAAATGGAATTAATGAAGTGGTCGAGGTGAAGTTGTGCTCAACAAGGGAGGAGATCGACATCCACGGCAAGAGACACACACGGTTGCGTGTTCGGGGTTCAACTGTGTTCACTCAATTTGCATAACAGCAGGTGGCAACACACTAGTGATTTTGAATCATCCTTGAGTATCCTTCAGGGGCCCATCCAAACCCGGGGACGCCATGAGGTTTCTCCCGTAGCACAGTGAACGCATGTAGGACTGCAGCCCCATTCTCCTGATGCCAGCTACTCAGGAATGCTGGCAAAACCAACAACACCAACAACACAAAGAAATATCCATGTCAAAGGCCGACATACCTTGGCCATGTCACGCAGCAACACCTCCGTGTAGTGGGCCTGCGGCAAAACAGCAGCAGCGCCAGCAGCAGCAGCAGCAGCGGCAGGAGTCAGATGAAGCATTACCACCATGAGAGAGGGGTGGGGTGTATCAGTTACAGTTACAGACACAGTAATTGGCTCAGCAACAGCTGAGCAACCCACAAGGGAGCCAGAGGCTCATGGGGGGTCTCCCATCAATGTCTTCTGGACCATTGTCGGCCTCTTGAGGGACCTTGGTGTGTTTGATGGTGCCCGTCCTACTGGCGAGTGGTTGCGAAATTGGTTGCAAAGAGCGCAGCCGTGTCCAAAGAACGTTCCGCAATTTACGGTGATCTGGTGACAAGTTAGACCCTGTGTCGTCACGTCACTGTGCAGGTCGCCCCCCCCACTGCATCAACCCCCTCCCTCACATCAACCCTTCCCATATGCATCCAAGCAATTGCATGCACCTGGTTGATCGTGTCGATGCACACCTCTGTAACAGCTTGGTGGCACCCATGGGGTGTGGGGGAAGGGGAGGTGGGGGGTGGAGGGGCTGAGAGAGTGGGAAGGGCACAGGGATGTCTTGGTGCAAGGCATTTGAGTCTGTGCGGGAGGGAGGGGGGGGGGGTTACGTTCCTCACTTGCCTGTTTTGTGGTGAAGATGTACACCTACGTGTCGTTGCTGCGTAGGCCATCCCCATTGCAGCAACACCTTCCCTACAGTGACCCATGCCATGATCAAGCACTTGTTTGGCACTTGTTTGCACCCGGTTGGTGGTGGCAATGCACAATTCTGTAACAGTTTAATGGCACCCATGACCCGGGCGGGGGGGGGGGGGGGCTGACAGTGTGTAGAAGGGAAATATATGTCTTGGGATTGTTTGAATGGGGCTAGCGGGCCTTCCTTGCCTGTTTTGTGGTGACAATGTACACCTCAGTGTCGTCGCTGCGTAGACTGCCTATCAGTGCGTCGGCCACTCCGGGGTAAATCTTGTTGGGTGCCAGCCAGCCCTTGAGGTCCTCAGCGATCCACCTGTCACGCACACCGCCAAACAGGTTCACCAACTGCAAGCAGCAGGAGCAGCAGCAGCAGCAGCAGCAGCAGAATCAGCACGCACCAGAAATGGAGCCGAGGGTCATTGAAGCCCAACCTTTACCACCTGTTGCTAAGTCCCCAGTCCCGCATCTTTGTGGGCAGTCCCTGCGCCACTTTACGCTGCCCACATTCACAACCACCTGAGGGTAACTGGACTGGTTTTGGTTCACAGCCTCACCTCCTGCCGGTCCAAGCCCCATTCTCGCATCTTTTCTGGGCAGCCCCCGTACTTCAACCTCCAAACACTTCAAGCCCCAATCCAGCATCTACCCCTTCACCTCCTGCCGGTCCAGGCCCCATTCCCTCAATTCCTCGGCTGCCCTTCAATGCAAACCTCAAATTCCTCAACACCCATTCCAGTGTCCCCCCCCCCCTCCGCACCTCCTGCCGGTCCAGCCCCCACTCTCGCATCTTTTTGGGTAGCATCTTGTGCCAGTTGTCCAGCATGTCCTGCACAGTAACGCCCTCGTATAGGCACCGTATCTGGACAATGTTCTCATACCTGCAAGGGATGAATCACAGCACAGCACAGCACAGCACAGCACAGCACAGCACAGCCTTTGCTTGCGAGTACAACATGTTTCCAAGTGGCTTTGCACCAACCAACTTGTACCATGACTATCTACAAAGTTTTGAAACTCACAGCTTTGTGCGACCACACCAGGGCTCGCTTTGAGCTATGCAGATGCCCCCAGGCTACTACCCATGCCACCAACCTACACCCGCCTTGCTTTGCCACTCAGCACCAAGCAAACGCCAAGCACCCATGTTTCCCAGCAGACTGTGTACTGTTTCTCAAGCCCACTGTTCGATACTGAAGTTCACAGTGCACAGCTAAGCACCCAGCATTTCTCGCTATGCCAAAAATATCCTACCACCCAAAAGAACTCAGACTTGCTTTACATCTTATTCGATGATGAGTACCTACCGAGCAAACATCTCAGGAATCACACTGGCACTCCTGCTGAACACCCGAGTACCACGCTGCCACGACAAACAAAAATCAAAAAGCTGAGCAGAGACTATTTCAAGGCATAAAGCTACGCGACACATACACATACGCGACTAAGAAGATCACTGTGCGAGCAACTGTGAACCGTCCTGCAGAGGCAAGGGTACTTAGGCAGCCCCGTGCTGCGCTCTACCTACTTCTCACGATCTCCATCCTGCTCCCAGTATAACCCTCCAAGACTACACGAGTGTAAACGCCAAGATGTTCCTGAACGACGATGCAGGAAAGTGCAACTGCGGGCCCATGGTGGTAGCCAGGGGGCGCTAGCAGCACGGTGTGCTCAACGTACAGCCGACACCAGCGTGGCTTTCTTTGTGAAATCACGCTCTGGCTGAGACCACCAGCAGCTGCACTGCCTGTGATCGCTCAGCTTCCCTTTTGCCAGTCAGATCTAAGTTGCCCATGTTTTCCCAGTATGCAAATCTCGGTCTACACCTGCTTGCGCGCGATGGTTGCAAGCTCGCTGCTATTTTGCTTGCAACTGCCGATGCGCCCCCAGCAGCTGCAGGTTGGCGATAAGCTACCTGCAGTGCAGTTCAATGTTTCAGCCCAGCAGCTACAGGATGCTAATGCACCCTGCAGCACAGCTCAGCCCTCAGCAGCTTGCATTATATGCTTAGAGGCTTGGCCAGAAACGCCCCTGCTTTGCCATGCTTAGCTGCAGCCATGCTGCATCCCAGCCACAGTCCAGCTGTGTAGCTCAGTGCAGCCACGCTGCTCTTCTTAGCAGCGCAGTCACACTGTGCTACTTAGAATGCTAGGCCCGCAGCTGGCAGCGGCCCTTGCTACTCCGTTCTAAAACCTACGGTGCCTTGCACACCACTAGCACAACTACAGCACGACATTTTGCATGCAGACTACAGGTGCTGGCAGTTGGTCCTGTAGCGTTGGGGTTTTTGGATCCATGCTCTGGGCAGCGCTGGTGCATGGCAATTCATCTACCCGGTGTATGCAGCTCTCTTACTCTCCCACAACTAACACTGCCACAGTCCACTCGTACTTGGCTTCACATCTCTGGTCCTACTGCTGCTTCCTACTGTTAGGTGCCCCTTGCCCTCCCTCCAGCCAAGACAACACGCCACCTCAGGCTGAGGCGAAACTCCTGCTGACCAAGCTGGCTGAGTTGGGACTTCCCCTGCACACTGCTCGCAGCATCCTGACCGTTGCCCATGAGCACGAATGCTACAACCTTGCCGCCCTGATGGACAACCACCTCATCGTCGCCCAGCTGATGGAGAGTACCCCTGACAAGCAGGAGCTTGGCCCTCTACTGTTTGACTTGGTGTGTGACATGTTACTACCGTGCTGCAAGATGCTGATTGCTGAGGGTCACCGGTGTGTGCAGAATGTTGTAGACGATGCCCAACGGAGTGTGCGGACTGTGTCTAAAGCACTGCGCAGGGCATTAGCCACATGTGCACTTGGTTGAACTTTCCCTATGCACCAATCTAGGTTGACACCGTGTTCACCATGCAACAGCATGTGGCTGCACACTCACATGGTGGGGTTGGCTTTGGCTGAAAGGCCAAGCCACCCACCTGTGGTGCTGTGGCTTGGTAACTCATGTCAAAGTCAACCGGGATACTCTGGGTAGTAGACGGGGACTACCCAGCACAGCACAGCACAGCACAGCACAGCCTTTGCTTGCGAGTACAACATGTTTCCAAGTGGCTTTGCACCAACCAACTTGTACCATGACTATCTACAAAGTTTTGAAACTCACAGCTTTGTGCGACCACACCAGGGCTCGCTTTGAGCTATGCAGATGCCCCCAGGCTACTACCCATGCCACCAACCTACACCTGCCTTGCTTTGCCACTCAGCACCAAGCAAACGCCAAGCACCCATGTTTCCCAGCAGACTGTGTACTGTTTCTCAAGCCCACTGTTCGATACTGAAGTTCACAGTGCACAGCTAAGCACCCAGCATTTCTCGCTATGCCAAAAATATCCTACCACCCAAAAAGAACTCAGACTTGCTTTACATCTTATTCGATGATGAGTACCTACCGAGCAAACATCTCAGGAATCACACTGGCACTCCTGCTGAACACCCGAGCACCACGCTGCCACGACAAACAAAAATCAAAAAAGCTGAGCAGAGACTATTTCAAGGCATAAAGCTACGCGACACATACACATACGCGACTAAGAAGATCACTGTGCGAGCAACTGTGAACCGTCCTGCAGAGGCAAGGGTACTTAGGCAGCCCCGTGCTGCGCTCTACCTACTTCTCACGATCTCCATCCTGCTCCCAGTATAACCCTCCAAGACTACACGAGTGTAAACGCCAAGATGTTCCTGAACGACGATGCAGGAAAGTGCAACTGCGGGCCCATGGTGGTAGCCAGGGGCCGCTAGCAGCACGGTGTGCTCAACGTACAGCCGACACCAGCGTGGCTTTCTTTGTGAAATCACGCTCTGGCTGAGACCACCAGCAGCTGCACTGCCTGTGATCGCTCAGCTTCCCTTTTGCCAGTCAGATCTAAGTTGCCCATGTTTTCCCAGTATGCAAATCTCGGTCTACACCTGCTTGCGCGCGATGGTTGCAAGCTCGCTGCTATTTTGCTTGCAACTGCCGATGCGCCCCCAGCAGCTGCAGGTTGGCGATAAGCTACCTGCAGTGCAGTTCAATGTTTCAGCCCAGCAGCTACAGGATGCTAATGCACCCTGCAGCACAGCTCAGCCCTCAGCAGCTTGCATTATATGCTTAGAGGCTTGGCCAGAAACGCCCCTGCTTTGCCATGCTTAGCTGCAGCCATGCTGCATCCCAGCCACAGTCCAGCTGTGTAGCTCAGTGCAGCCACGCTGCTCTTCTTAGCAGCGCAGTCACACTGTGCTACTTAGAATGCTAGGCCCGCAGCTGGCAGCGGCCCTTGCTACTCCGTTCTAAAACCTACGGTGCCTTGCACACCACTAGCACAACTACAGCACGACATTTTGCATGCAGACTACAGGTGCTGGCAGTTGGTCCTGTAGCGTTGGGGTTTTTGGATCCATGCTCTGGGCAGCGCTGGTGCATGGCAATTCATCTACCCGGTGTATGCAGCTCTCTTACTCTCCCACAACTAACACTGCCACAGTCCACTCGTACTTGGCTTCACATCTCTGGTCCTACTGCTGCTTCCTACTGTTAGGTGCCCCTTGCCCTCCCTCCAGCCAAGACAACACGCCACCTCAGGCTGAGGCGAAACTCCTGCTGACCAAGCTGGCTGAGTTGGGACTTCCCCTGCACACTGCTCGCAGCATCCTGACCGTTGCCCATGAGCACGAATGCTACAACCTTGCCGCCCTGATGGACAACCACCTCATCGTCGCCCAGCTGATGGAGAGTACCCCTGACAAGCAGGAGCTTGGCCCTCTACTGTTTGACTTGGTGTGTGACATGTTACTACCGTGCTGCAAGATGCTGATTGCTGAGGGTCACCGGTGTGTGCAGAATGTTGTAGACGATGCCCAACGGAGTGTGCGGACTGTGTCTAAAGCACTGCGCAGGGCATTAGCCACATGTGCACTTGGTTGAACTTTCCCTATGCACCAATCTAGGTTGACACCGTGTTCACCATGCAACAGCATGTGGCTGCACACTCACATGGTGGGGTTGGCTTTGGCTGAAAGGCCAAGCCACCCACCTGTGGTGCTGTGGCTTGGTAACTCATGTCAAAGTCAACCGGGATACTCTGGGTAGTAGACGGGGACTACCCAGCACAGCACAGCACAGCACAGCACAGCCTTTGCTTGCGAGTACAACATGTTTCCAAGTGGCTTTGCACCAACCAACTTGTACCATGACTATCTACAAAGTTTTGAAACTCACAGCTTTGTGCGACCACACCAGGGCTCGCTTTGAGCTATGCAGATGCCCCCAGGCTACTACCCATGCCACCAACCTACACCTGCCTTGCTTTGCCACTCAGCACCAAGCAAACGCCAAGCACCCATGTTTCCCAGCAGACTGTGTACTGTTTCTCAAGCCCACTGTTCGATACTGAAGTTCACAGTGCACAGCTAAGCACCCAGCATTTCTCGCTATGCCAAAAATATCCTACCACCCAAAAGAACTCAGACTTGCTTTACATCTTATTCGATGATGAGTACCTACCGAGCAAACATCTCAGGAATCACACTGGCACTCCTGCTGAACACCCGAGCACCACGCTGCCACGACAAACAAAAATCAAAAAAGCTGAGCAGAGACTATTTCAAGGCATAAAGCTACGCGACACATACACATACGCGACTAAGAAGATCACTGTGCGAGCAACTGTGAACCGTCCTGCAGAGGCAAGGGTACTTAGGCAGCCCCGTGCTGCGCTCTACCTACTTCTCACGATCTCCATCCTGCTCCCAGTATAACCCTCCAAGACTACACGAGTGTAAACGCCAAGATGTTCCTGAACGACGATGCAGGAAAGTGCAACTGCGGGCCCATGGTGGTAGCCAGGGGCCGCTAGCAGCACGGTGTGCTCAACGTACAGCCGACACCAGCGTGGCTTTCTTTGTGAAATCACGCTCTGGCTGAGACCACCAGCAGCTGCACTGCCTGTGATCGCTCAGCTTCCCTTTTGCCAGTCAGATCTAAGTTGCCCATGTTTTCCCAGTATGCAAATCTCGGTCTACACCTGCTTGCGCGCGATGGTTGCAAGCTCGCTGCTATTTTGCTTGCAACTGCCGATGCGCCCCCAGCAGCTGCAGGTTGGCGATAAGCTACCTGCAGTGCAGTTCAATGTTTCAGCCCAGCAGCTACAGGATGCTAATGCACCCTGCAGCACAGCTCAGCCCTCAGCAGCTTGCATTATATGCTTAGAGGCTTGGCCAGAAACGCCCCTGCTTTGCCATGCTTAGCTGCAGCCATGCTGCATCCCAGCCACAGTCCAGCTGTGTAGCTCAGTGCAGCCACGCTGCTCTTCTTAGCAGCGCAGTCACACTGTGCTACTTAGAATGCTAGGCCCGCAGCTGGCAGCGGCCCTTGCTACTCCGTTCTAAAACCTACGGTGCCTTGCACACCACTAGCACAACTACAACAGCACTCAGTCTCCTGATGAGGCTAGGCCCCATATCATATCACAAACACACACAAGCAAAAATTACCTGACAAGCAAGGCCTGCAACCCATCCCACCCTCCCAGTGTTTCCCACATCCTTGACCTCTAAAATCTGTCCCCTGCCTCCCCCCCCCCACGCGCAGCCACAAGCCTTGACATGTGCCTCCCCTCTTTCAAAGCATTCTCCCAAAAAATCAGGACCCCCCCTGCTTGCTCACCCTGTCTCCACCACAGGTCGCACCGCCTTCATTTTGTCCACCAGGTCTGGCTGGTCGTTGCACATGTGGTCCCCCCCCCTGCCCAGGCTTCAACATCCATGTGACAAGCAAGACTTGTGAACCCCCCTCCCGACTTGCCCCACATCCCTGACCCCTCAACTGTCTGCCCCCCGCCCCCCCTTCCCACAAGCTTTGACATGGGCCTCCCCCCTGCCGAACACAAGCCGAAACCAGCCAACAACCCCCCCAACCCTGCTTGGCTCACCCTGTCTCCACCACGGGTCGCACCGCCTTCATTTTGTCCACCAGGTCAGGCTTTGCCGCCTCACTATGGGTTCCCTTTCCTCCCCCGCTCCCCTCCCCAGGCCCCAATATCTGACAAGCACGACCTGTAAAGCCCCCCCCCCCCCCCCCGGCTTTCCTACACCCCTGACCCTTTTACTGTCTCCCCCCTGTTTCCACAATCTTTGACCTGTGTCCCCCCCCCCTTTGCTTGCCTCACCCTGTCTCTACCACGGGGCGCACAGCCTTCATTTTGTCCACCAGGTCAGGCTTTGCTGCCTCAGCCTCAGCAGTCTGAAATATCTCAGGCCACTGGATGGCAGCTGCCTGCAGCAGCAGCAATCACACAGCATGCAATTGGCAGCTGTAGCTAGGCCGCACAGACGCTATGTTACATGTCCTTCCATGCGGTGTTCATATGCTTGTTCAAGGTCTCGCAGTCCCCACCCTCCGGACCGCCTGCGCAGCTGTCTGCCTGCCTCCCCGGCTGTGACGCACACTGTTTGGCAGGCGCGCACCCACCTATCAGCCTGCCCACTAATGACCTGACACACAGGCACCCCCCCCCCTATCGCCCTCCCCTCCCCTCTCTTCCCCCCTCAGTTCCCCCTCCCCTCCTCTGCCCCTTCACCCCCCCCTCCCCTTCCCTCTCCCTGCCCCCCCTCCCTTCCCCTCTACCCCCCCTCCCTCCCCCCCCCATCCCCTCTCCCCCCCCTCTCTCCCCTCCACCCTCGCTCCCCCCTCTTCTCCCCCCTTCCCCTTTACCCCCTCCACACTCCACACCCCTCTCGCTTCCCCTCCGCCCCCCCTCCCGTCCCCCTCCCCTCTCCATTCCCCTCCACCCCCCCCCCCTAGTCTGCCCCCTCCCCCTCCCCTCCCCCCCCCCCCCCCCACCTTAAGGCTGACAGGCTGCTCTCTCACCACCCCCTCCCTCCCCCCTCCTTCCACCCCCCCCCCCCTGCCCCCCCCCCTCTGCTCCCCTCCCCTAACCCCCCTTCTCCCCCCCCCCCCCGGGTCCCCCCCCCCCCCCGCCCCCTCCCTCCCCCCCCCCCCCACCTTGAAGGCTGACAGGCTGCTCTCCCCCACTGAGTCACACACAACCCTGCACGCAAGACACACAAGGGAGGCACAACATGGCGATCAACACCCAACACATGTTCCAAACACAACACAAGAAAGGGTGCATGCCGTGTGCTGTGCGCCATGCATGCCCTTGCCAACCTGCTGACATTGCCCTTGTGTGTGTTGTATGTGTGTGTCCTGTGTGTGCAGGGTTGCAACAGGTGCTTGTGTCGCTTGCTCACCCATCGAAATCGAGCGCGATGACTCTCTTTGCAGCAGCTGCGACACACATGAATCAATCAGCACTAGTCACAAGGAGAGAGAGAGTCGGGACAGCAGTTTCAGCTGCAGCAGAAGGTGTGGCAACATCAGTGTTCCCTTGCACAACTGGAGAACGGAGTGAGGAGGATTGCTTAGCAGCTGCAAAGTCTGATCAAGACGCTGCTCCTAAAGCCTCATCACTCTTGTTTGCGTGTTGATACTTGCAGGTGGTGGTGTCCACATAGAACATCCAATGCACCGATTAGTGGGCACGACACACCCACAGTAGTCACCTGCTGCTGTTGCTCTAAGTCTGCTGGGCTGCTCCATGTGCGGCCTCGTAACACTGAAATCTCTCCAGTGGCGTCCGCTGGCAGCAACGCTGGACGATGTTCGGGGTAGCTGGCGATGCATTCAGCTGATCTGATCTGTACAATTTTGTGACCTGCGTGCCGTGTTGATGCAGGCTCGCTCCGATAAATTAATCAACGTTTCGCACGTATTTGTTTTTGTGTAGATAACCCGGAAACGACCATTCTCACTGGTCAAAACCTTGGCAGTAGCAGTGCTCCCACCAACTTGCACATACTTGACAACACCTTTTGTCTAACCTAAGTGAAATTCGACAGTCTGAACTCAAGGGGAGTTGACGAAGTGATCAATCTGTCCCTTGTGCTGGTATAGCTGCGCTGCAATCGCTGCATATGCAGATAATTGTTGACAAGCTTGTGGACAATGCAGCTTCACTTCAACATGCCTGAAAAGCTCTAGAAGCGACCAGTGAGCGCAAAGCCAGCAGCCAAGAAGCTTGATGTGCAGCATGTTGTGCTGAGTGTGCCCCACCCTCGACTGGGTACATGATGTGCACATGTTCTCTGCAGCCACAGCTGTTTGCTGCCAGCTGGCATGGATACAACTGTCACCATCGAGGAGCGGCTGTGCTTACTCAACAGTCATGCGCACATGGTCATGTAGCTTTACATATATACTATATATGTATTTACAACACCCGCTGTGCGGCATCAACAGGTACACAACCCACCCCAACACTTCTGACGTCACCTTTCAAACAGTATCGATGAGGTACCCTCACAAGCCTGACAAACCCGCCAAAACTGCCACACCTCCAGCCAGCTGAATCGCAACTTGACAACTGTTGGCTCAACATCTGCTCAAGTGCGCCAGCAAAACCGCTGGTGACACCATCAACTTCTCCTGCCATCTCTACTTCAGGTGTGTGTGCATCTACCAGCGGTTGTTGCAGCAGCGGACCTTGCGTCCAGTGATGCATGTTGCTCCCTCAATCCAGTTGCCGTTGATACACTCGGCCCCGTCATTGAAGCAGTCCTGGCAGGTGCCTCCACAGAAGGGGGCAGTGCCAATGGTCCAGCAACTGCCCTGCCACTGGCCAGAGTGGCTGCCCTGCCACTGACCCGGGCCCGCATGGCTGGCAGCAGCGGCGCTTGTGGCAGCAGTGGCGGTTTTGGTAGCAGTGGCAGCGGCTGTAGCAGTAGCAGCAGTGGTAGCAAGGAGGGCTCGGGGGGTTCCTGCAGGATGGGATAGAAGACAAGAGCTGTGTCAGCGTGAAGGAATACTTGCCAGCACATGAATCTGACTGGGTTGCTGCACATGCACCAATATGGTGGGACACTCGCTGTCATTCCAGCTACACCTGATGACGAACCATCATTCCATAACAAAAACGTTGGTGGCATCTACAGTTGTGCACAGACAAACACGGCTGTGTGCCAACCAACTACTGTCAAGGGCCTGGCACCGAGGCCAGCCACTACCAGCTGATGTGCCACGATACATGCTCTATAATGTGGATTGAAGGACACTGAATAGGCATTGGAGCTGGGCTTGGGGCTGTCAATAGCCAATAGCTGTACAGCTGAGGCCCACCTTTGACGGCTTCCGTAGAGTGTGCAGCAGCGCTACCACAGCAAGCGCAAACGACCATCCCTGCAAGAAACATTTAAGGTTTTGTGTAAGAAAACTATTAGGTTCCTTATCTGCGTGGAGGCGCTGAATGCTAATGAATCTGCCCAAACAGACTTCTGCGTCCAGCCCCGCGGCCTTAAAGCAGAGCTGCTGCCATAGAGTTCAACGTGCTACTTAAATGGCTAATAAACTCACCACAAGCAGAATAGCAGCCACTGTCTTGGCCATTGTGTACCGCGGAAGTTTTGGCGGGAAGAAGAGCGGGGAGGATGAAACAGTATGGATGGATGAACAGGAAGGGAGCAGTGGTGAGCGAGCTACACTACCCTGCCATCCACCATGCCACATTGCTGATTTCGGCCACACCGGTCAACCGCCAACTAGGGTTCGGCGCAACGGTCAAGCCGCGGTGACCCACGAAACAGCTCAAACAAGTGGGTTTTCAACCAAACTGACTTCCAGTACCTTCAGCTTGCTCAAGCGAGCCTTCCTGTGCGGCTGCAACAGAATCACTGACTCACTATTACTGTTGAGCGTCAGCAGCAGAATGGACGTTGCTAAGCTGTTGCTGCTGCTGTACAGCCGCTGAACTGTGCTGTTGCATCGTGGCTGGCTGGCCGGCCTTGTGAAACCTGACTCAATCACATGTTGGAACACCTCGAAAAGAATCAAAAGGCTGTGGGTCCGAAAACAGAACGCCTATGCGCCGAGCTCGTCAGCTATAACACTCTCATGCCCCACACTTGGCCAGCTGCGACTCCTGCACCTGTCACCTGTGACTTTGTCGGTATTCATCAAAGCTTGAATTCATGCAAAGCCAGAATCTATGAGAGGCTCACCACCCAATGCAGCAACGAAGCCCTCTCCATGCCCACTTGCGCCGTCAACGCGTGTTGCAAACCAGCAGCTTATGTTGTTTTGCACTGCTGCATGAGTGCATAGTCACCCGAGCTCCCCATGGTGCACCACAAGGACAACACATGCTCTATATTGCTGCCACAAACACTGTTTCAAACACCACATATGTGACAACATATGCCCTGTTGCAGCCAACATGACCAGTATACACCAGGTGCACGGCAGCCTCATGGTGCCTTGCGCTGCTGTATGAGTGTCTGCAGCAGGCCCACAGCCTCATTGCGACCCACAGGCTCCTTCCTCAGGGGGGAGCACCCACACCACTCGCAGCACCACCACCTGCTGCTGCTGCTGCTGCTGCTGCGCCGGCATCACTGCTGTGCCGCTTCTTGCTGGCCCCTCCTGACACCCGCCGCTGCTGGGGGCTTGACACACCCCTTGCTGCTGCTGCTGCTGCTTCATGCTGTTTGTTACTGGCAGCGCCGGCATGATTGTGCCCCAGATCCAACACACCTTCCCTCAAACCATCACCACCACTGCCGCTGTTGTCATAGCCACCCTCTTGCAGAACTGCCAAGTCTTCCTCACTGCCAACTCCCTGCTGGTGCTGCTGCTGCTGCTGCTTCCTGCCGGCCTTGCCAGGCGTGCTGGCCTGCTGCTGTTGCTGCTGCTGCATGGCTGTGCCCTGCTGGTGTTGGTTGTGGTGTGCGTGTGTGAGCAGGAGTGTCTTGCTGTGTGCCGCCTCCTTCTCAAGCAGAAGGGCCTGCTTTGCCTCAGAAGCCTTCAGCACCTGAGGTTGGGGGGAGGGGGGGGGGGCGAAGGGGGGGGGGGGGGGCAAAGGGGGGGGGGGGGCGAACACAACCACTTGGGTTCTATGTTGCAGTCTTTATTGTCGTCTTGTTTATTGGTAGGATTGTCACAGAGCAGTGTTGTGCAGTACAATTGGAGAGTGACTGTAGTGATTACTGTGCAGTCCACATGATACAGCCCTAGTAGGGGACCACCCTCCCAAAAGCTAAGCAGGTTGCAACTTTCAGCCACCTTCAGGGCAGCCCCAACAGCATGCGGCACAACACCCTTGTACAAAATAACGTCATCGCAAGGCAATTTTGTGTTGTTGAATAAAACATTCTTCTCCACACAAACATCCTCCTCGACGGTGTCTGTCATCAGCAACATCATCCTCCCGCCCCTTTAAACACACTTTCACCACTTTGCATGTCATTTTGTTGTGACACATTCCTATACATCACAAAAAAACCGGCGCACCTCCTCCTCAACGGTGTCTGTCATCAGCAGTCGCGTAATGACGACCTCCCGCTCCTGGCCGATTCGGTGCACGCGAGCAACGGCCTGCTGCTCGACGGCAGGGTCCAACGCGGGCTCCAGCAGGAACACACGCGTGGCAGCAGTCAGCGTCAGGCCAGCGGAGCCAGCACGCAGCGACAGCAGGAACACACACACCTGCATGGTACAAGTGCACGCAGAAAATGCAAGCAGAGAAGATCAACCAAAGGAGCGTTCGTTTGTTTTCCAATAAGTTGTCGATAGCACACAGCCGCGGAAGCAACAATGCTTGCATGCTCGTGGTGCATGCTTGCGCGAAAAATCGCAACGCACAGGTCTTGTCCGGCTTTGCATCACTTGGGAACAGCTGAACACTACACATGGGTCTTTGGCTCACCTCAGGGCTTTCAGTGAACTGCTTGATAGCCCCCCGCACCGCCTGCCTGCCACTGCTCACACCCAAGCTGACGTGCTCCAGCTGCAACGCACAAACACGCAGAAAACGCAAGCGGAGGAAGATAGTTGTTTCAAGGTTGCCATTACGGTCCTGACTATCTCTTACCCTGTGACTAATGGCAAGACATCCCCCTGAAAGTATTGCTTGGTGAGGCCAGCTACAGATTGACACAGCCCTGCGAGCGTGTGGGCACAACACCTTACCACTAGCAACGTTCCTGACTGGGTCAACTACTACAACTTCCCCCACAAACAACCCCACCTGCAGCACGTTGAGAGCCTTGCTGATGAGTGCGAGTGCGTCAGGATACTGTCTGAACACCAGCGCCTTGCCGGCTCCTGCCCTCGGTGCTGCCCCCCCCCCCCCCCCACACACACACAACACACACCACACACACTAGCACACCCACCTGCAGCACGTTGAGGGCCTTACTGATAAGCGCTAATGCATCTGGGTGATGGCTGCCCCCCCTTCCACATCCCGCCTTCCCCTCTCCTTCGCCCTCCCCCCACCACACACTTGCATTTCCCACCCGCAGCACGTTGAGTGCCTTGCTGATGAGTGCGAGTGCATCCGGGTACTGAACACCAGCGCCTTGCGGGCCCTTGCCCCCGCTTACCCCCTCCCCCCCAACCCAGGACGACCGCACGGGCAACAGCCCCAAGGGCACCCTCATGAGCCCTTGGCTTGCTGGCTAGTGCCAAGGTTGGCCTCTGTCCACAATCACTGTACTGTACTGTTGAAAGTCATATCACTGTACTGTACTGTTGGAAGTCATATCACTGTACTGTCCAAAGCACACATACCTGCAGCACATTCAGTGCCTTGCTTATGAGTGCGAGTGCGTCCGGGTACTGGCTGAACACCAGCGCCTTGGACCCTGGCTCAGCGGAACGCATCAGCAGCAACCGACGCAGTAGCGCCTCAATCTTGGTCATCCAGGAGCCAGTCACCTGGGAGAGGGAGAACGTGGCAGCCGGCAGTGGATGAGGGGGTGGATAAGGGGGATATGCTGGTGGAGGTGCGGAACGAAATCTGGGGTTAGGGGAAAAGGCACAGGCCAGTGCGAAGCGACACGATGGCAACCATTTCTAGGCCAACCCCTCGCTGCGACAGAAGAACCCTCCGCAAGTGCTAGGCCGGCAGTTGCCTCCGTCACAGCGCTGGTTAGTTGAACTCGAAGTCATGCATACCCTCCCCCTCCCTCCTCACGTGGTTGCAAGTCGACCCCGTTTCAGCACTGTCCTTTGATGGCCCTTCGTCCTCTCTGTTACCCTCTCCCAGAGAGGGGAAACTACCCCCCCCCCCCCCCCCCGTCATCGCCCCCCCCCCCCCCCCGCCCCTTCACCTTTATGTCCCTCACTGCGCTGCCCTCAGGTGGGCCCACCTCAGGCTCATGCAGACCCTCCCCCCTCCCTCTGCCCCCTCCTCACTCTCAACACCCCTTCAATGGCTGACAGTCCCTCACAGTCCCTGCCTTTTGGTGCCCCCCCTCCCCCCTCCCTGCCTCCCCACTCGCTCCCTGGTACCCTCTCCTTCCCCTGTTCCCCCTTGTTCCCCCCTTGTTCCCCCTTGTTCCCCCCTTGTTCGCCCCTTGTTCGCCCCCTCCCCCCCCCCCCCCCACCTCCGTCACCCGTCACCAATACACTCCTGGTAGTTTTTGCCTGGATCGACTATCCAATTGGGACGGATCCTAGTGAGCATGCATGCATGTGCATGCAGTCCCTCTGCTTGACACACCCACCTTGATGTCCCTGACAGCGCTGCCCTCAGGTGGATCCACCTCAGGCTCATGCAGACCACCACTGCCACCAAGGGACACCCTGCACACCACAGAAGACATCACAGCCACACACACATCTGATCGGCCTGGCTGAACGTGTGTGCATCCATATGCACACACTCATACACAACAGATGTGACTGTCATGCAGAAAGCACCGGGTGGTTGAAAACTCCATGAGTCACAAACACCACAGGTTGAGCTAAACACCCAGCTGAGGCAGACGAGCTCCTTGCAGCAGCCCCCTGGCCGCCTTTCCCACACTGCCCCCACTCTCCTCTGCCTTATGACCTCCCCCCCTCCCCCCCTCCTGCAAAGTCTCACCCCCAGCACCAGCTAGTGCGCCCCAGCTGGGAAAGCTGATCACAGCAGCCCACAAGTAGCCCTACTACTGGCATCATGCCACATGCAGCCGTCCAAATGCATCGCTGCATTGTTCAAGACTGTGTGTGTCTATGTTGCTGCCTGCAGGCTACTGAGGGTGTGTGCATCCACCTCACCCACCTGAACACCCCGCTGCGGCTGATAGGTTTCCTGCAGTAGGGGCAGCTGGGCTTGGGTGCTGCTAGGGCCTGCTGCGCACACTCATCACAGTAGTAGTGACCACAGCCAAACACCTGCACATAAACGCACAGCCACATGTCAACATGCATGTCAGCATGTAAATATGGAGACAGGACTCTGACCACAGCAGCAGCAGCAGCAGCAGCACCAGCAGCAGCATGAGCCTACTGAGGCACACTCATCACAGTAGTAGTGACCACAGCCAAACACCTGCAGATGCACCAACAGGGACATGTACGGAGTCAGCCCTTCCACCACTTGAGGTCAGTGCAGCAGCAGCAGCAGCAGCAGCAGCAGCAGCAGCAGCAGCAGCAGCAGCAGCAGCAGCAGCAGCAGCAGCAGTACAGTACAGTACATGTAGTGGGAATAAGGTCCCAATGTCGGCACTCAGTGGCTGAGCCAGCAAGCCGAGGGCTCACGAGGGTGCCCAGGAAGCCTATTGGCTAAAAACCCCACTCATACAATTTGTCATGCGGTCTGTCTCACCTGCAGTTCCCCTGACATGGGGCTGTGGCAGACAACACACTCCACCTCCCCCTCATCCCAGTCGCCCTGCCCTCCAAGCACCAGCATCACCATACACAAACACCAAGTGCTGCGCTGCCCGGCAGGCTGTAGAAGCCACAGCTGCTGCCACAATCCTAGAGGCTCCTTCCTGCCCCCCGACCCCAGGCCTGCATCCCCCTCCCCCCCTTTCCCCACCACTTGTCTCACCTGCAGCTCTTCTGACATGGGGCTGCGGCAGACAGCACACTCCACCTCACCCTCATCAAGGTCATCTAGCACCAGCAAGGGGTCAATGTCATCAGCACCACCTGCTGCTGCCGTGTCTGCAGCTGCAGCAGCTGCTGCAGCAGCCCGCTTGCGCTTTGCTGCCTCTGCAAACAGACACAGACATTATCACATTAGTGGCGGTCACTAAGTCACACTTGCACAACATACGTTGCCCGCTGCTGCCTTGTCTGCAGCAGCCCGCTTGCGCTTTGCCGCCTCTGCAGACACAGACAAAGACACAGACATTGTCACTAAGTCACACTTGCATAACACATGTTCAAGCTGCCCGCTGCTGCCTTGTCTGCAGCAGCCTGGTGGCGATTTGCAGCCTTTGCAAACACAGACAATGTCACCAAGTCACACTTGCATGGTGGAAATTCAAGTTGCCTGCTGCTGCCTTGTCTGCAGCAGCAGCAGCAGCTGCTGCAGCCCGCTTGCGCTTTGCCGCTTCTGCAAACACAGACAATGTCACGAAGTCACACTTGCATGATGCACTTTGCTGCCTCTGCAGACACACACACACTATGTCACCAAGTCACGCGTGCATGGTAGATGTTACATTTCCTGTCCCATTGGGACAGTGACGCAGTCAAATTATGGAGCGCGAAGGGAGCGCGAAACGCAACATGCTGGCCCAACAATGTGGAGCGTCGGTGTGTTGGCAAAACATTTCACTGTTTCGTGACCGGGTGGAAGAGAATTCGACCACACCTGCAAAGGCGCGGCTCTCTGTTGCCTGGTGGTCGAGGAAGCGCCTGTGGCGTGCAAGCTCGTCGCACTTCTTCGTCGCGTCTGCCGAGGCGCGGGCCAGCTCTGACAACGACTTGTCAGCAAGTGCGAGCGCCTGCAGGACGTCATGGCAGCAGTAGTAGTAGTTGTGTTAGATGTCGATTCAGGCAGCATAAGCAACGTCAAAAACCGACTTTCACAATTGGTTACAGCACTGTTGCGACAAACTCAACACCAATTTGTCAGTCCGCGTCTGCACCTTCACAAGGTCACAACAACGTATGCGAAGCTTGCGATCGTCCATGTTCAATTCTCGCCCTTTCCGACTCATGCCAGAAACGTGCTACCCTCACCCTGTCTCCAAGAACCACAGGGCGCATACCTGTTGTGCCTGGCCTGCCGCTGCCTCTTCCCCTGCCCTTCCCACCATAAGCAATGCCCAGAGCCCCCCTCCCCCCCCACCCCCTGCTTGCGTCGTCCTGTCCCCACCACAGGGCGCATACCTGTTGTGCCTGGCCTGCGGCTGCCTCGGCCCCTGCCCTTCCCACCATAAGCAATGCCCAGAGCCCCCCTCCCCCCCGCACCCCCTGCTTGCGTCGTCCTGTCCCCACCACAGGGCGCATACCTGTTGTGCCTGGCCTGCGGCTGCCTCGGCCCCTGCCCTTCCCACCATAAGCAATGCCCAGAGCCCCCCCCCCCCACCCCCTGCTTGCGTCGTCCTGTCCCCACCACAGGCGCATACCTGTTGTGCCTGGCCTGCGGCTGCCTCGGCCCCTGCCCTTCCCACCATAAGCAATGCCCAGAGCCCCCCTCCCCCCACCCCCTGCTTGCGTCGTCCTGTCCCCACCACAGGGCGCATACCTGTTGTGCCTGGCCTGCGGCTGCCTCGGCCCCTGCCCTTCCCACCATAAGCAATGCCCAGAGCCCCCCCCCCCCCCACCCCCTGCTTGCGTCGTCCTGTCCCCACCACAGGGCGCATACCTGTTGTGCCTGGCCTGCCGCCGCCTCGTCTGCCTCCCTCCTAGCCTCTGCCTTGTTGTGCTGCGCCACCTCCAACCGCAGCTCAGCCTGGTGGACATCCTTGTGGAGCCTGAGGGGGGGGGGCAACAAATTGCATTGTGGGTGGTTGTGTAGGGGTGGGGTGGGTGGTTGGGTTGGTGGGTGGGGGATGGAGTGTTGGAAAAATGGGTTGTGGGGTGTGGTGTGGTGCTGTCTGGTGCCCCTCAATGTGGGTTGTGGGGTGTGGTGTGGTGCTGTCTGGTGCCCCTAATCCAGACACTTCTAACTACTGCATGCACACAGCCTTTGTATCCCCCACTTCCCCTGTGGCCACCTCCAACCGCAGCTCAGCCTGGTGGACATCCTTGTGGAGCCTGAGGGAGGGGGGCAGCGCAGGGAAGAAGGCGGCATCAAGTGATGAGGGGTCAGTTCTTTAGCCAGTCGGTGCATTGATACGTGTACCCCTGATGGAGTTGACAAATGCGAGTTGGTTGGTGTAGCAGTGAGTGGAAGAGTGAGTGAAGTAAGTGACACAGTAACATCATCCATCTCACCTGCACAGCTCTACTCTCAGCCGAGCAGCCTCAGCAGCAGCAGCAACAGCAGCACCAGGCAACCCCTGCAGCACTCGGGGCACATTCACATACCCCGATGCTGCTGCTGCTGCATCATCTCCGCCCTCAGCCGCCGCAGCCGCCGCCTCAGCAGCAGTGGCAGCAATGGCGGCTGCGGCAGCATCAGCAGCAGCAACAGCACTGCTGACAGCGCGGATACAGGCTTCGCGCCTCCTGTGTGTTTGTCTGCTGAACTGCCGCAGTAGTGCTGAAGCCTTAGTCATCAACACACGCCCCTGGTAACTCTGCAACCCTGCTAGGACACCCTCAGCACTCACAACAGGCCCCCCAGCAGCAGCAGCAGTAGCAGCAGGGGTGGCGGCTGCACTGCTGCCACCTCCATCAGCAGCAGCAGCAGCAGCAGTACTGTCGCTGCCACTGCTAGCGAAGGCTGTAGCTGCATAAACTGACAGTAGGCTGCCCAGCGCAGAAGCCACCCGCAGAGGCTCTGCACACCCCTGCTGCTGCTGCTGCTGCTGCTCTTCACCCTGCTGCTGCCGCTGCTGCTGCTGCAGGGTATCCTGCAGCTGTGGGTCCAGTGATCCCTTGAACAGCAGCCGCCACAGCACTCGCCGCTCTGGCAGGCAGTCCAGAAACTGATACGTGCCAGCCCGAGCAGCAGCAGCAGCAGCAGCAGCAGCATCCTGCTGCTGCTGGGCGCGCCCACCGCCGCTGCCACTGCCGCTGCTGCTGCTGCTGAGCGCCCAGTTTGCCACTGCTGCAGCAAATGCACGCTCGGCCTGCTGCAGCTGCTGTTTACTTGGTTGCTGCTGCTGCTGCTGCTGCCGACTCGAATCACCAGCCCCACCATCCTCCCTGCCTTCAGAGTCACTGTCATCATCACCAGGGTGGTAGTCACTCCCCTCACTCTGCTCCCCTCCTGCTGCTACTGCTGCTGCAAACCGCACCCTCTTCCTGCTACCCCCACCCCCACCAGCATTCACCCTTCGTCCCCCTTGCCGTGTTTCCTGCATCTCACCACTGCTGCCGCCAGCAGCAGCAGCAGCAGCAGCAGCAGCAGCAGAGAGTGCGGCCTCTAGCTGTGCCAGCTGCTGCAGCAGGTGTTGTGCTGCTGTTCCCCCCAGCAGCCCTTCTAACAGGCCCTGTCTGCTGCTGCTGAGGACTCTAGGGGGTCTAGCTGTTGGGGGACGTGGGGGGTGGTCAGGATTGTGGTCAGCACTGCAGGGCCGTTGTGATGTGTCACCTGCATCAGCATCAGCAGCAGCAGCAGCAGCAGCATTTACGATGACAGCAGCAGTAGCCTTTGCAGTCTCCCTGCAGGTTGTGCGACCCCCCTCTGAATTGCACTTTACTTCCTCCCCCACCACGCAACTCCAGGTTGCCCCCTCCGCCCGTCCCCCAAAAAAACCCACCTGTTGTCGTGCCTCCTGTTCGTCAGCCTTGCTCATGGAAGGAAATCCAGAGGTACCAACTCCTGCAGTCTCCCTGCAAGTAGCCCCCCCCCCTCCTCCATTGCACCTTGCCCCCTCCCTCACAATACAACACCTCTCCCCACCTGTTGTCGTGCCTCCTGCTCATCAGCCTTGGCCTGGTACAGCTTGGCAGATAGGCTGGACAGCCACGCAGCAGCGGACACACTCCCTGCACGCATACAACAAATACAACGCGCAGACGAACATTGTATGTTGAGACTATGCTGAGGCGATGCATGTGCGTAATTGTCAGGTGGTGTCAAAGTGTATGCATACAAAGCACTTCAACACTGCGGCCCGCTCCCCCGAAACAATCCAGACATAACTGAAGACATTGGACACTTCGTGAACATCAGGAGCTTGAATGACCAATAGACCAGCAGCACATGTGTCACCTCAGCCACAGTCCAAGCATGGTCTGAAGTCCAGACAGCCCCCCCCCCCCCCCCCTGCACCCCCCCCCCCCCTGCCACCCCCCCCCCCCTCCCTGCACCCCCCCCCCGCACCCCCCCCCCCCGGAAAAGGGTGCCCACCTGTCATGTGCTGCATCGGCACCCCTGCTGCTGCTGCCTCTGACCATGCAGCCACCAGCTGCTGCTCCAACTCAGCGACCTGCAAATTTTGGCAACATGACACAACAGCACCGACCTACTCATTCTTGACGCTCGACCAGCTCATGTTGGCGTAAGCGGCTGTTTAAGGCCACAATTTCAACAACTTGGGAGGATGGTGGTGGTGGTGGTGGTGTGGTGGTGATGGTGGTGGATGAGCACAACCAGCAGTTTCCAGCGTCAACAAGCACGAGAATGACAGGATAGAAAGAGCGTCAACCACAAACCTCGTGATCCTGCCCAGCAAAACCACCAACCCACCTTGTCCATGTGGTTGTCCAGCTTATTTCGGGCCTTGCTCTACCCCCATAACCACACATCAAAGGCCCTTCTCACCCTTCAATACGCCCCCCCCCCCCCCCCCCCCCCCCACCCCCCCCCCCCATCACGCTCTCACCTTGTCCATGTGTTTGTCCAGCTTGGTGCGGGCTTTGCTCTCCTCCAGTAAGGGTTGCTGCTACCTCATCTTGCTTCCCACACACCCTACACAAGGAGCCCCATGCATGTCACCCACTACCGCCACACATCAAACTCCCTTCCTCTTCCCCGTGCCATACTATAGTATACCCTCCCCCCCCCCCCCCCCACACACACACACACACATACACACACAACCATCACACACACACGACCCCCCCCCCCTCACGCTCTCACCTTGTCCAAATGTTTGTCCAGCTTGGTGCGTGCTTTGCTCTCCTCCAGTAAGGGTGTCTCAAGAATTTCTTCTTGCTTAGCTGACACCTTGCCAGACCAATGGGCAGCATCAGAGGCATGGCCACGGGCCGTTGCTAGTGTTGCTGCAAGCTGCAGTGTGTGCAAGGGCAGTGTACATGAAGGTGGGGGGGGGGAGCAGGGCGTCGGCAATGTATTGAGCGAAACGCATGCCTGCGCGGAGGTAGGGTCTGCAAGGCGCAGGTGAAAGTAGCAAGGCACGAGTGAAGGGGAAGAGGGGGGTGTCTCAAGGACCTCCCCCTGCTTGGCTGACACCTTGCCAGACCAGTGGGCGGCATCTGAGGCATGGCCACGGGCCGTTGCTAGAGTTGCTGCAAGCTGCAGTGTACATGAACTTTGTATGTTGGGTGTGACAGTCGTGATGAGTGAGTGAGTGGTACAACATGCATAGTATGCATGTTTATCGCAAGCGACTAATAGTATTTCTACTAGTAGGATCCACTTGGCATGTGTGGCACACAGTGTGTGTGTAGAGGTACGGGGGATCCATGATGCATCAGTGTGAGAAGTGGGCACACGGGCCTTGCTGCTTCCTTGTTCATGGGCTCCCCTTGGGTGTCCAGCGCAGCAAGTCTGCAGTGATTTTTGCAAGAGAGGTGTAGCCCGTGCTGAGTCAGAGTGTGACGACTCGCAGGCTGCGAGTGACTGAGTTTGTCGTGGCGCATTTTGGTGGGGTATGGTGAGCGTCTTATGAGCCTGTTGGTAACTGTGTTGCCTCCACATATGCATTTGTGAGGGTGTGAATGGCAGGCTTCCCGCATAGATGCCTCTACAGACCTACAAAACAGCCACACAGGCAACACTGGTTGATTCAACCCGTGCATGATTGATTCAGACGGAACTAGCCTGGCTGTTTCAACCCATGTCTGAATGATTCAAACGGAGCGAACAAGGGCGACTGTTTCGACACTGCATTGAATCAATCCCGTTGAGGGGAAGTCGAATCAACCCAGTTGCTACACAACAATTGAATCAACTGAATCATCAACCGGATTGAAACATGGCCGGTCGATTCAGCCGGGTTGACGCTGGGCGGTTGAATCGGCCCGGTTGACGCCCGCTGTTTATTCAGCCACACCCGCTCAACCCGGTTGATGATTTCGTTGAGTCAACCGCGATTGAAACAGTCGCCGGAAGCATTGAATCAACGCCCCCGAAATTACCGACGAAGGGGGGGGGGAGCAGGAGCAGGGGGCAAGCAATGCAGTGTGTGAATTGCATGCCTGAAGATAGGGTTTGCAAGGTGCATGTGAGGGTAGCAAGGCGTATGCAAAAGGGTGGGAGTGTCTCAAGGACCTCCTCCTGCTTGGCTGACACCTTGCCTGACTATCGGAGGCATGGCCACGGGCCGTTGCCAGGGTTGCTGCAAGCTGCAGTGTGTGTGTAAGGTGTGTGCAAGGTGGGGATGGAGCGGCGGGACAAGAGCAGGGTCAGCAGGGCAGTGAGCAAAGCATGTGCCAGCCGACAGGGACAGCAACGCATGTCAATTAGGCAAGGCGAGTGTGATAAGGGGGAGGGCAGGGTCTCCAAAAGCTCCTATTTTTTGGCAGATACCTTGCCCATCCCATCCTTTGGGCAGCATCGCCAGCACGGCCACAAGCAGAGGCAAGGATGACTGCAAGCTGAAAGAGCCCACCTGATCAACCTTATTGTCAAACTCCCCTCCCCACACCCACACAGGCACTCCCCCCCTCAGCCCTCGTCATGCTCCACTGTCCTCCCCCCCCCCCCCCCCTCCGCCTCCAACACACACATGCACCTACCTGTGCTGTGTGCAGTTCCACCAGCTTCCACGCCTTCCATGTTGCATCACCCGAAAGGCTTTGTCCTTGGTCCCAGTTCCCACACAGGCACTCCCCCCCCTTCCCCCCCTTCCCGCCCTGATCATGTCCACTGTCCCCCCCCCACACACACACACATACATACACCCCCCCCCCCAAAGAAAGCCCCCCACCTGCGCTGTGTGCAGTTCCACCAGCTTCCATGCCTTCCATGTCGCGTCACCCCCTGAAATGTCACCCAGCTCCTCCTTGACACCCGCTTCACCACCACCAGGCAGGATGGCGCGAATGCCGTGCTGGGCTACCTGTGGTGACAAGCGTGGGGTGTGTGTGGGGGGGGGATCAAGGGGCAAATGATTGAAAAGGATGTGATGTTGAGGAGAAAGAGGCAAGGGGGGAGGTCAACTGCTCCTGGCATGATCTTATGGACTAAGGACAAGAATGAGGAAGGGGGTGTCCTGTAAGCCAGATGGGACTGGCTGTGTCGCGCGTCATGTGACCGACACAGTGCCCCCCTCTTTCCCCTGTGATCAGCCCCTTTTTCCTCCTCCCTTATACCCCCCTGCCGCTTACCGCCCAGCTGTCTTCCACCAGCTTCCAAGCAGTAGCCCGCAGCCCATCAGGCCATGAGTCCTCCCCCTTCCCCCCCCCTCCCCCTGCCCCGCCCCGCGCCGGCCCAGGGCATGCTCACCCCCCTTTCCAGCATACAACCGCCTCCCTCGGCACCTTGTCCGCGTCCCTCACTGCCCTCCCTATGCCACGCTTCCCTCTTCCCCCCTCCTCCCCCCCCCCCCCCCCCGCTTACCGCCCAGCTGTCTTCCACCAGCTTCCAAGCAGTAGCCCTCAGCCCATCAGCTCATTTCGCCCCCCCCCCCGGCCCGGGCTCTGCTCACCCCCTTTTTGGCATACAAACACCTCCCTCGGCACCTTGTCCGCGTCCCTCACTGCCCTCACTGCTGCCACCCCTCACTGCCCTCCTCCCCCCCCCCCCCACTTACCGCCCAGCTGTCTTCCACCAGCTTCCAAGCAGTAGCCCGCAGCCCATCAGGCGATGACTCATCACCACCACCACCCTCACTGCTCGTGCGACGCCTGCCCCCACTGCTGCTGCCCCCTGAACCCTCAGCAGCAGCAGCAGCAGCAGCAGCAGGTTGCCCCTCCCCTGCTGCCTCCCCCTGCTCTTCACTAGCAGCAAACCGCACCCGCTTCCTTTCCCTCTGCTGCTGCTGCTGCTGCTGTCTGCTGCTGCTAGGCTGCCACTCCACCTGCCCGTCATCCCCCTCCTCTGCATCATTTCCCGCCAAATCCGCCTCCGCATCGGCAGCAGCGGCGGCTGTGCCCGCCTTTTTGTCCCCCGCTGCTGCTGCTGCTGCTGCTGCTGCTGCCGCACTGCTGCTGCCACTGCGTCGCCGTTTCTTCCCCTTTGAAGGGGTACTGCCTTCCCCACTGCTGCCACCAGCCGCCGCCTCAGCAGCAGCAGCAGCAGCAGCAGCGTCGGCTTGTTCCATGAGTATACTTGCACGTGCGTTCAGCAGGCAGCACAGCTCCCTCTCTGCCGCCTGCAGCTTGACCTGTGCCTGGTCACGCATGCGGCCCAGGATCTCTGATATGCTCAGGGCTCCACCACGCTGCAGCTGCAACTCACTGCTGAGCTCCTTCCAGTAGCTGCAAAAAAATCAAAGGAAGGAGGAGGGGCACAGCCTGACTCACATGTCTGCAACTCAGTTGAAGTTCACAAAACCGGCACCATCGGAGCAGAGGGATGGACCACTGCGGAGTGAAGCCAGCAACTAAGCGAACTGACACGCACATCCGTGGCATCCCTAAAAGCACGAGACTCAGAAACAACAGGACTGTAAATATATTACTTACCAGGCAAACACTGTCGAGAATGTAGCCTGCAACCGATTGCGCCCACGCGCGAGGGGAGAAGAATCCACTCAAAATAAGAAAGCAAACTTCATACCGACTAGAGCAACGAAGAAACAAAGCCTCGCAGGTGAAGCCATCGGTGTTGTAGATACGTTTTGGGTTTCTCTGCGCCCCTGCCACCATCGCAACCACACTTGCGGTCGTCACTCACTCACTCACTCACTCACTCACTCACTCACTCACTCACTCATTGTTCGTTACATTGAGATCCCCGAAAGACCCAGCCCACACCATGTAAGCTCAGGGACCCAAACCATGTCCCTCCAATGCAACTTAAGGCGCCACCTCCTTCTCAAGAGCAGCGAACCACCTGCAACACACAAGGTTAGGCAACATGCAAACATGTACAAGGCATAAAGCGTCAGAATGCGCGGCCATTGAAGCACATGGGGCCTGCTGAGCAACCAAGCATGCAGTGACACGCTGTCCCAACAAGCGAACAACCATGGCAAGCAAGGCACCTGCTCCCGGTGCTGCTGCTGGGGGAACAGAAAAGTTCAAAACACGAGCCTAGGAACAAGAGACCAGCACGTGGCACAGCCGCCCGCACTGGCCGAACCACTGCAACTGTGCACTGCTGCTCCTCGTCCAGCCACTTTGCCAGTCGTTGCTGCTGATATATGTCACTCACACCATACCGTGTTCATCACAGCTCCAGAATGACAACCCCGCCGAGCCTTGGCCGGCAGCTTCCACTGCATTTCGTCACCCTGCTTTTGTCGAGTCGTGTGTGCTAAACCCTGGTTGACGCTACGCAGGCGAAGATGGCGGAGCTGGACGGCGGCGGGCTGTGGTGGCGGCGCCGACAGAAGAGGTCCAAGGTTCGAATCCCGAAGAAAGCCTGAATTGCTTCCGTTGGCAAAGTGGGGCGTGCTCACAAAAACGTGTCCCAGGGTGAACCCCTGGGACCGCTGTGACACCCCGTAAGCCCTACAAGGGACCCACCTGCACGGACAGGCTTTTGCCCATGCTGGCATGTCAGTTAACTGTGTGTATTTTTGCTGGTACTTGCTAAAACATGCAGGTCGAATGGTGGCGCTTTGTTATTTTTGGGGGGATGATGGGTTGGTGTCGTCTGTTGCCAATGGTCAGCAGCTTATGGCCTGAACCAACAGGCCCCATGTAACCTCCCTACTACTACTGGCCTTTCTGACCCTTGGCCCAGCCTGGGCCCAGTGGGGTTGTGTTGTCCTGCTGCCGACACCCAGTCACACCTTCCAAGTCGTACAGTATCATCGCAGCATGGCTGTTTGGCGCCAAGTGACGCCTCTTCTATTAGCCCAGGCAACTCCATAGCTTTCCCCTATCCCCAAACCCTAACCACCACAATGTACCATCTTCCTGGTCTGCCGCAGCTCCCACACCTCTTTTTGTGAAGCACCTCGCAAAGTGCAACACCGTCCTCCCCACTGCCCCACCCCCCCTTCCACCAATCCAGCATCATGTCGGCTCCCCCCCCCCCCCCCCCCCCCCCCCCCCCCCCCCCCCTCCACCCCACCTGGCCCCGCCTGGTCCATAACAGCACTTAGCACACTGACTACGCGTGACAAGCTGTCGAGGGTGGGGTTTGTCGGGAGGGCCCCTTCCATGCTGGGTGCGTCACTCCGTGGCTGGATTCAGTTGCAACATTATTGCTTGCATAACCAGGGGGGGGGGGCACCCAAGAAAGTTCCGGACACCATGACAAAAAAGTCGAAAGGGGCCAGACCACCCACCCACCCCCCCTCCGGGGCCCCAGCGGCACTGGGAGGCCGGGCCGCGCGTGCGGGGGGGGGGGGGGGGGAGCGGCGCGCCCAGGGGGGGGGGGGCTTTCTGAGCATGTAGGTTGCCCCGAAGGTATTGTGAGGGTATGGAAAGGTGTGCATTCGATAGCCTGTGCCACAAGCTTTCAAATGAGCCGCATCTGGCATCAATTGGCCTTGTAACAAGAAAGTTGGCGAGCCTATGCGAGAAAGTCAAATGGCCTCCAGGCACCTACCCACCCCCCCCCCCTTCCATAAACCCCCTCAGATTCCTTGCCACTTAGGCCAATATAATATACAATAACATATCCTGGGGTTTGCAGGTGCAAGTGTGGGATGGTGCTGTCAGCTTACTGAGTGCCCCCCCCCCCCCCGCATAATCCTTGACACCTTCAATCTCTCAGCCCTGAGCAGCATGTCAGTGCCCATAGCTGACAGGGGGGGATATGTGCCCCAACCCAATCACTGAGCCCCCCCCCCCGCCCCTCACCTTGTGAGTTGTGGGTGCACACAGGCCCTCCTGAGCTGAGCAATCTGGTCAGCAGCCAGCTGCTGCCGGTCCTGAGGCCCCTTGGAGCCCTTACCCCCCTTCCACACCCCCTCCCCCCATTCCACAACCCCTATCCCCATTTCACACCCCTTCCCCCCATTCCACACCCCCTCCCCCCATTCCACAACCCCTATCCCCATTTCACACCCCTTCCCCCCATTCCACACCCCCCCCCCTCCCCCGTGACCCCCCCCCCCCCCCAACAAAAAACTCACCTTGTGAGTTGTGGGTGCACACAGGCCCTCCTGAGCTGAGCAATCTGGTCGGCAGCCAGCTGCTGCAAGTCCTGAGGCCCCTTGGACCCTTTGCCCCCATTCCACACCCCCTCCCCCCATTCCACACCCCTCCACCTCCACCTCCCCCCCCCCCCCCCCGCCCTGCCCCCTGCCTTGCAAACACACACCTTGTGAGTTGTGGGTGCACACAGGCCCTCCTGAGCTGAGCAATCTGATCAGCCGCCAGCTGTTGCAAGTCCTGAGGCCCCTTGGAGCCCTTACCCCCCTTACCCCTCCCCTGCCCCGCCTGCCTCCACCACCCCCTGCTGCTGCTGCTGCTGCCGAGCTGCCGGCTGCTGCTGCTGCTGCTTCCATCTCCTGCTTGGCTGCTGCTGTCTTGTCGAGAATGTGGTCGTAGAAGGACCGCTCAGCGGGGCTGAAACGGAGGTAAGCACACTGCAGCAGCCTGCACATACGAAAGGGGGGAGGCAAGCAAAAAGACATGATGATGGCAATTTGAATGGGGCTGAAACGGAGATACGCACACTGCAGCAGCCTGCACATACGAAAGGGGGGGGGAGACGAACAGGGGGGCAGATCTTGTGACAGATGGTGGTGGGGTGACTACTGACTGTCAGTGGGGGGGGGGGGCGCAGGGAGGGGAGAGAAGAAGCATAATGAGCACGGCCGCAGAGGAGGTTGGAACAATGCAACCCTCTGGAATAGGGGGGGGGGGGGGATGCATGCACTCGCGCAGGCAGGCACACACAAGGGGTGGCACGCGGGTTGAGCAAGGTTGTGACAAACATAATTTAGTCACACTGCGGCAGCCTGGTATCGCATGGAGGGCGCTGACGTGATAAAGGGGGAGGGGGGGTTATCCAATGGGTTTGGGGACGGGCATTGCTGGTGTGGTGTTGCTCCACAGTGTCAAAATGAACACAGCCTCCCCCCCTCTCAAAACCGCCACCAACACACCCCCTTCACCCCACAACAAACACACTAGTTTTGACCCACTAAAGCAGCACCCCCCTTTTTCGCAACATTAGCGCCTGCAGCAGTGCCCCTTCCTCACACACGCCGCCCCCCCCCCCCCCCCCCCGCCCCACCACAACCCCCAGAAAGCCAACTTCAGTTGGTGCCAGGAAGCAGGTGTCCGTAGGCAATCTCATTGGTGAGGCCTTGCCTCGGGC
The DNA here is from genome assembly GCA_007449985.2 of Desmodesmus armatus. Taxonomy (NCBI): domain Eukaryota; kingdom Viridiplantae; phylum Chlorophyta; class Chlorophyceae; order Sphaeropleales; family Scenedesmaceae; genus Desmodesmus; species Desmodesmus armatus. The sequence goes on from VIIQ02000234.1 coordinate 56,681, forward strand.
CCCCGGCAGTTGGGTTCGCCTGATTGCGCTGTGTGTGGCCAGCCAGTAGGATTACGCCCCCCCCCCCCCCTGGTAAAACAAAAAAAAGCAGGAGTTTGTCAGGTGTACTGCCAGGCAACAGGCACCCCCAACCCACCTTGGTGGTAGGGGGTGGTCCAGGTCTGCCACTGCCTTGCTGGTGCGCCACATCAGCGGCTGCAGCAGCGCACCCCCCCCCCCCCACACACACACACACACACACACATTTCCCCCGCTCCCCCCTCCCCGCCCCCCACTCCTTGCCCCCTCTGCCCCCCTCTCCCTCTCCCTCTCCCTCTCCCCACACAAACACACCAACATCCCCGCCCCAACCCACCTTGGTGGTAGGGGATGATCAAGGTCAGCCACAGCTTTGCTGGTGCGCTACATCAGCGGCTGTAGCAACCCCCCCCCCCCACACACACACACCCACACACGCCCCCCCCCCCCCAATCCAACCCGACCCACCTTGGTGGTAGGGGGTGGTCCAGGTCTGCCACTGCCTTGCTAGTGCGCCACATCAGCGGCTGCAGCAGTGCCAGCAGTCGCCTTACCCCCTCAGCCTCTACACGCCTGTAGCGCGGTCGAAAAACCTCACCCAACAACACTCCACACATGTCTGACACACCACCAACACTGCCCATTGAACCCCCTGCTGCTGCTGCTGCTGCTGCTGCTGCTGTGGTGTCGTGACTTGCTGCTGCAGAATCCAGCATCACACAATCCTCGTCAGAGTCACACTCAGCAGCAGCAGCAGCACTGCCTCCCCCTGCTGCTGCTGCTGCTGCTGCTGGTGGTGAGTCTTCGTCACCCGCTGCATCGCTGCTGTCACCGTCACTACCCTGCTGCTGCTGCACTGCTGCCAGTGCTGCTGCTGCTGCCTCCACCGAAGTATAGAACGGCCGTTCAACAGCTGAGCGGAAGTTTGGGGCTTCATGGAAGGGTGAAGCATTGACCAGCCGCAACAGATTCCCAATGTCCGACAGGCCACCTGGGTAGGATAGCAAAGAAGTGGACAGGGAGGGGGGGGGGTCCAGTGCGTACAATGATCAGCGCCAAAAAGTTAGGGGGGTGGAAAGGCGGTACAATGCAGGAGGGATGCGGTGAGCCCTGAGGAGAAGAACTGTGAAAAACGTGGATGGGATGTAGCTGTGTTGATGAGATGGTGTTGGTTAAACAGCTGAGCAGAGGTTGGGGCTTCATGGAAGGGTGAAGCATTGACCAGGCGTAACAGGTTACCAATGTCCGACAGGCCACCTGGGCAGGGCAGCAGTTGGGGAACATGGGGGGGGGGGGGGAGGGCGGGGCGGGGCGGCGGGGGGGGGGGGGCATTGACCAGACGCAACAGTTTCCAACGTCTGACAGGAGGCCACCTGGATAGGGTGGCAAAGGGGGGAGGGGTGGGGAGGGGGGGAGAGGGGGTCAGCAAAAGTGACAGTCAGCACGAGGGAAGGCGGAGACACACTGCAGGAGGGGTGTGGTAAGCCCTGTGCTTGAGACTGGGTAGATGGAGCGTAGCTGCGGCAAGAGAAGGTTGTTAGCCCCCTCAGCCTCCCCCTCCCCCCCATTGCCGCCCCGCTCTGCCCTGCCCCCCACCCCCCACCCCCCACCCCCCGCCCTCCTCTACACCCCCCCCCAGCAGGGGGAGGCAGTGCTGCTGCTGCTGCTGCTGCTGCTGGTGGTGAGTCTTCGTCACCCGCTGCATCGCTGCTGTCACCGTCACTACCCTGCTGCTGCTGCACTGCTGCCAGTGCTGCTGCTGCTGCCTCCACCGAAGTATAGAACGGCCGTTCAACAGCTGAGCGGAAGTTTGGGGCTTCATGGAAGGGTGAAGCATTGACCAGCCGCAACAGATTCCCAATGTCCGACAGGCCACCTGGGTAGGATAGCAAAGAAGTGGACAGGGAGGGGGGGGGGGTCCAGTGCGTACAATGATCAGCGCCAAAAAGTTAGGGGGGTGGAAAGGCGGTACAATGCAGGAGGGATGCGGTGAGCCCTGAGGAGAAGAACTGTGAAAAACGTGGATGGGATGTAGCTGTGTTGATGAGATGGTGTTGGTTAAACAGCTGAGCAGAGGTTGGGGCTTCATGGAAGGGTGAAGCATTGACCAGGCGTAACAGGTTACCAATGTCCGACAGGCCACCTGGGCAGGGCAGCAGTTGGGGAACATGGGGGGGGGGGAGGGCGGGGCGGGGCGGCGGGGGGGGGGGGGGGGGGGCATTGACCAGACGCAACAGTTTCCAACGTCTGACAGGAGGCCACCTGGATAGGGTGGCAAAGGGGGAGGGGTGGGGAGGGGGGAGAGGGGGTCAGCAAAAGTGACAGTCAGCACGAGGGAAGGCGGAGACACACTGCAGGAGGGGTGTGGTAAGCCCTGTGCTTGAGACTGGGTAGATGGAGCGTAGCTGCGGCAAGAGAAGGTTGTTAGCCCCCTCAGCCTCCCCCTCCCCCCCATTGCCGCCCCGCTCTGCCCTGCCCCCCACCCCCCACCCCCCACCCCCCCACCCCCCCCCCGCCCTCCTCTACACCCCCCCCAGCAGGGGGAGGCAGTGCTGCTGCTGCTGCTGCTGCTGCTGGTGGTGAGTCTTCGTCACCCGCTGCATCGCTGCTGTCACCGTCACTACCCTGCTGCTGCTGCACTGCTGCCAGTGCTGCTGCTGCTGCCTCCACCGAAGTATAGAACGGCCGTTCAACAGCTGAGCGGAAGTTTGGGGCTTCATGGAAGGGTGAAGCATTGACCAGCCGCAACAGATTCCCAATGTCCGACAGGCCACCTGGGTAGGATAGCAAAGAAGTGGACAGGGAGGGGGGGGGGGTCCAGTGCGTACAATGATCAGCGCCAAAAAGTTAGGGGGGTGGAAAGGCGGTACAATGCAGGAGGGATGCGGTGAGCCCTGAGGAGAAGAACTGTGAAAAACGTGGATGGGATGTAGCTGTGTTGATGAGATGGTGTTGGTTAAACAGCTGAGCAGAGGTTGGGGCTTCATGGAAGGGTGAAGCATTGACCAGGCGTAACAGGTTACCAATGTCCGACAGGCCACCTGGGCAGGGCAGCAGTTGGGGAACATGGGGGGGGGGGAGGGGGGGGCGGGGCGGGGGGGGGGGGGGGGGGGGCATTGACCAGACGCAACAGTTTCCAACGTCTGACAGGAGGCCACCTGGATAGGGTGGCAAAGGGGGGAGGGGTGGGGAGGGGGGGAGAGGGGGTCAGCAAAAGTGACAGTCAGCACGAGGGAAGGCGGAGACACACTGCAGGAGGGGTGTGGTAAGCCCTGTGCTTGAGACTGGGTAGATGGAGCGTAGCTGCGGCAAGAGAAGGTTGTTAGCCCCCTCAGCCTCCCCCTCCCCCCCATTGCCGCCCCGCTCTGCCCTGCCCCCCACCCCCCCCCCCCACCCCCCCCCCCCTCCTCTACCCCCCCCCCCCTGCCCCCCCCCCCCCTCCCCCCCCCCCCCCCCACACACACACACACACACCTCTCTCACCTGCCCCTATGGGTGTGCCAGTGACCACCCATCTGTGTTGTGCTGTGAGGTATCCTGCCATGAGTGCGGTGTTGCTGAGGGAACCAACCTGCTGAGCCTCGTCAAACACCACACGCCACCAGTCAACCTGGGAAAGCAGCAGCACCAGCAGCAGCAGCTTAAGAACATGTAGGTCACACACCACGGCAGCTGGTGTGACTCAAATGTTCGCAAAGCTGTGTTCCCCCTTAGTAGTCCTTTTGCCCTGCATACACAATGCCCTCGCCTGTCCCCCCCCCCCCCCCCCCACACACACACACACACACACACACACATACACACTTCCCCCCTCCCCCCCCCCCCCCCCCCCCCAAAAAAACCCTCTTCCTCAGCCCTCCCCCCCCCCCCCCCTCTCTCATCCCCCCCCTCCCCCCCCCCCCCCCCCGCCCCCACACACACTCCCCCCCCCCCCCACACACACACACCCCAGCCCCCACACACACTCCCCCTAACCTGCAGCAGTGGTGACTGTGGCACCTGGTAGCGCTTCTTGTGCCGCAGCGACGACAGACGGTCAGAGTTGCCACCAGAAAAGTGAACCTCCTGCAGCAACAACAACACTTGAACACTCACGCAACGCCCACAACAACACAGCAGAAAATGGTACAGCACTACGCAGCACACCAGACGTAACATGACATAGCATAGCACCGCAGTTGCAAGCAGGCAAAACGCTGCCAGTGACTCCTTTATGCAACATGCCGCTGCTTCCGTGCCCCCCCCCCCCAAAAACCAGGCGCTACGACGACCCACCTGCTGCAGTACATCGTATGTTGTGAGCACCACATCAGCCCCCAACAGTTCAGATACAGCAGCCTCAGCCTCAGCAGCAGCATCATACACAGGACCCTCAGGGGGCCCTGGACCATGTAGGACCACGCAGCTACAGCAGCAGCAGCGGCACGGGCACCCTTGCTCTGCCTGTGTGTGTGGGGGGGGGGGGGGACAGAGGAACAAGCAAAAGAATGAGGGAGGGGAGGTGCCGGGTGCACACATTAGGGGGGCCATGCACCATGTACCTCCGTGCAACTACACTAGTAGCAGCGGCATGGGCACCCTTGCTCTGCTGGGCGGGGGGGGGGGGGGGGTGACAAGGGAACAAGCAAAGAATGAGGGAGGGAGCTGTCGGGTGCACTAAGTAGCATCGAGGGGCCCTGGACCATGTAGCTCCACGCAGCTCCGCAGCACCAGCGGCACGGGCACCCTTGCTCTCCCTTGGGGGGGGGGGTCAAGGGGGAGACAGCAGGAAGGACAGCAGAGGCCCTCTTCGGTGGGGTCATGGCAAGGAAAGAAACGCGCTATGGTGAAATTTGCCGAAATTCGGTGAAATTCGGTGAAATCAGGTGAAATCAGGTGAAATCAGGTGAAATTCGGTGAAATTCGGTGAAATTTGGCGGAATTCGGTGAAATTTGGCGGAATTCGGTGAAATTTGGCGGAATTCGGTGAAATTCGGTGAAAATTTGGTGAAATTGTGGGAAATTTGGCCGAAAATTGGTGAAATATGGTGCAATTTGGTGAAGCCAAGGGAGGAAGGGCAGGAGAAAGGAGCACTGCGTGCAGCATTAGATTAGATTTAGAGGACCCGGGCACCATGTTGTGTCCATGTAATTGCTACAGCAGCGAGGCACGAGCACCCTGGCGGTACCTAAAGGGGGGATCCCGAAGACAGAAAAGACTGAAGTGGGGTGGCAAAGCCAGGAGAGAAGCGAGAGTGCGAGTCACACAAGCACACCGGGTGTGGCATCAGAGGAACCTACACTACACTGAGCCCATGTTGCAGCAGTGGCAATAGCAGCAGCACGTGCACCCTTGCTTTGGCTGCTTGGATGGGGACGCAACGAAACGCGTCAAAAGTTCCTGGACTATCTCAGGCGATGGACTTCTCTCCTAGGCCTCTCTCAGATAGGGGAGCTGCTTGGGGGAGGGGGCGAAGCAGAAGGGGGGGGGGCAGATGAGGACGAGTGAGAAAGGCGTTCTGGGGTGGACCAAACACGACAGTGCACACTGCACAACGTTGCTGGCTGTTTTGTGCATGCCCCCTGGTTTCCTGCAACAACCACCTGCCCTCAGGTGCTCTGGATGCCCCCTCCCCCTCTGGATGCACCTCCCTCTGCCCCCCCCCCCCCCCCCCCCCCCCGCAGACACCGTTTCCTTCGCCCCCCAAAGGTTCCCCCCCCCCCCCATTGCGCCCCCCCCCCCCCCCTTCTCACTGTCCTGCCTCCTTGCGTGCTGCCGCCTCTCGTTGCACCTCCTTCCCACTGCACTCCCCTCCCTCCCCCCCCCCCCCCCCCCACACACACACACACACACACACACAGCTTGCATGTATCCAAATACTCCCTCTGTCAACACACGTGTGTTTCCCTCGCCCCCCCCCCCACATTTCCCCCCCCCCCTCTCTCACCGTCCTGCCTCCTTGCGTGCTGCCGCCTCTGCCTGTGAACGCTGCCACTTGAGACCATCATACACAACAACCCTGTTACAACACCACCAGCGGCAGCAGCAGCAGCAGCAGCAGCAGCAGCAGCAGCAGCAGCAGCAGCAGCAGCAGCAGCAGCAGCAGCAACAGCAACAGCAGCAGCAGTGGCAGCAGCAGCAGCAGCAGCAGTGGCAGCATCAGAGCAGGCAAGACACAATGCGCTTGATCGTGGCACAATGCTTCCTTAGTGGCAGGGGGCCGATCTGTCAGGTGAATGACATTACAAACGCACAAAGCCACCACCCTTTGGTTCAGGTGGACTGCACTCTACCTGCAGCCCCTCCTCCCCCCAGGGCTGCCCAAACCCCCTCCACATGGTCCCCCCACCCCCCTCCTTGATGCGCACCCCACCTCACCCCATCACTGCAAACCAGTGTCCCCTTACCTGTCTGTAGTGCCCCCCCCCCCCAACAAGCCTCACATGTATGCTCCCCCCCCTTCTCAGTTGAGCCCGTTGGTCCTCTTGCCAGCTTCACATCTCCGTCCCCCCCCCCACTACATGCTCTCGCCCCTCCCCCCCCCCTCCCCCAATGGGGCCCCGCCACTCCACCACCACAAACAGTGTCCCCTCACCTGCCAGAACCCCCCCCCCCGGGGCCCATAAATGTACCCCCCCCCCCTCCCTCACTTGAGGCCGTTGGTCCTCTTGCCAGCTTCAGCCACCCACTGCTGCAGGATGGCAGGGGGCGTCACCACCAATGTAGCACCAGCCCACTTCCCAGTGCACGGCCAACCATTGCTGCCACTGCTGCCAGCAGCCGCCGCCTGCTGCTGCTGCTGCTGCTGCTGCTGGGAGCCGCCGCCACTGCTGCCGCCGGCGGCTGCCAGCCGCCGCCTCTTTGCTGCTGCTGCCTCCCCCGCTCGCATAAACAGGGGGAGTTGTCATATGAGTCATCGCTTTGAACCCCGTCACCCTCCCTGTCTGCGGCATTGGCCTCAGTTCCTGCTGCTGCTGCTGCTGCTGCTGCTGCTGCTGCTGTGTTGTCGAGGGCCCGTTTGCCTATGATGCCGTTAGGTGGTGGGTGGGCCAGAATGAGAGCAAACACTTCAACAGTCTTGCCGATGCCTGCAGCAGCAGCAGCAGCAGCAGCAGCAGCAGCAGCAGCAGCAGCAGGCAGGCAGGCAGAACACATCAGCGGCAGCAGCAGGGCACACACGACCTGATGCCTGTTGCATGACACCCCACACATACCCCTACACCCCCCCCCCCCCCCACACACACACACAACCCCACTCCCTCCCTCAACTACCACGGAAACAACCAACAACATGCTACCATGTCCGCCTCCCCTCCTCCCATTTCACATTTCGAAAATCGAGTGTTCCGCCCTGATTTATCACACCACATCCGCCAACGCCCTGCCACCTGCTTGCCACCAAATCAACCCTCCCACCTCAACCCATCACTTCACTCCCCCCCCCCCCCCTCCCCCCCCCCCCCCCCCCCCTCGAGACCCATCACTACACCCCCCCTTCCCCCTCACCCCCCCTCCTCACCCATTTCGTCGCACAGCATGCCCCCTGGTGGCCCCACATAGGCAGCAGGACGCTGCAGGCTCAACAGCCATGGCTGGGCGCATGATACAGCACCACTGCTGCTGCTGCTGCTGCTGCTGCTGCTGCTGGCCACATCCAGCAGCAGCAGCAGCCACTGAGTTTCCTTGCTGCTGCTGCTGCTGCTGCTGCTGCGAGTTGGGGTGTGGTGGTTCAGGTTGATCACCACCTTGGTCCACAGGGGGTTCAGCAGCCGGGTGCCCAAACCCCACGAGCAGCATGGGCGTACTCTGAACTGCTGATGCCACCAGGCTGTTCCTGCTGCTGCTGCTGCTGCTGCTGCTGCTGGTGGTGCTGTTCGCGCCACAGCATCCAAGCCAATGCACGTTTCTGATACCTGAAAAGGGACCAAGGAACACCCCAACAGCAGCAGCAGCAGCAGCAGCAGCAGCACCAACTTGTAAGCTGTCTGTCACGCATGGCTTGAAGCACCAGCAGGGTCAGCAGCCCACAACACACTCTTATTCTTACTTCTTATTGTATCATTGTTATTTTTGTGATATGATATTGTTATTATTTTTTATGTATTGTTGTTCTTGCTTGGTTGACTCCCTCCACTCCCCCACACCACTGGACGCCGCAACCCCCCCCCCCCCCCCCCCCCCCCCCCCCCGCGGGAGAAATTGCGGAAACCCACATTCCCAACCCCACACCTCCGCCCTTTCCCACGCCAATTCGCCCAACCCTTGACCCCCACCACTACCACACTGCACCACATGACGGACCAGCCCTGAGAGTTCAAATGCTTCCGCTCGCCACCCTCTTCTAGTCCCCTTCACTAACATTCCCTTTGCTGCCTGCCAATTTTTCATCTGCACCCTCTCTTCTTACAAGTCCTCCCCCCCCCCCCTCTCTACACACACACTCATGCAGACTTTCACTATCACTGCTGACTGTCAAAAGGTTTTACTGGTAAATACGGCGTCAGCTTTCCCACGACAATGCTCTCCGCATGCCCCCCTCACCTGTACAGGGTGCAGGCCAGCCCTGGGGGGTCATGAGCTTCACCGTGCCTCTGAGACCCCCCCCCTTTCCCTCACAACTTCTCCACACCGCTCCCCCACTGCCACCACCCCCCACCCCCTGCTGCCCCCTCCTCCCCCCCCCCTTTCCTCACAACTTCTCCACACCGCTCTCCCCCACTGCCACCACCCCCCCACCCCTGCTGCCCCCTCCCCCCCCCCCCCCTTTCCCTCACAACTTCTCCACACCGCTCTCCCCACTGCCACCACCCCCCACCCCTGCTGCCCCCTCTCCTCCTCCCCACCCTTCCCTCACAACTTCTCCACACCGCTCTCCCCACTGCCACCACCCCCCACCCCTGCTGCCCCCTCTCCTCCTCCCCACCCTTCCCTCACAACTTCTCCACACCGCTCTCCCCACTGCCACCACCCCCCACCCCTGCTGCCCCCTCTCCTCCTCCCCACCCTTCCCTCACAACTTCTCCACACCGCTCTCCCCACTGCCACCACCCCCCCACCCCTGCTGCCCCCTCTCCTCCTCCCCACCCTTCCCTCACAACTTCTCCACACCGCTCTCCCCACTGCCACCACCCCCACCCCTGCTGCCCCTCTCCTCCTCCCCACCCTTCCCTCACAACTTCTCCACACCGCTCCCCCCACTGCCACCACCCCCCCCACCCCTGCTGCCCCCTCTCCTCCTCCCCACCCTTCCCTCACAACTTCTCCACACCGCTCTCCCCACTGCCACCACCCCCCACCCCTGCTGCCCCTCTCCTCCCCACCCTACCCAACACACGTTGTCACTACAGATTGTTCTTGGCTCACTGTCACCAGGGTTGAATCCTGGCACTTATTGCCCCAAAGAACAAAATTGAAGATCAAGTTTGGCCCAGTGTTTGCACAAAATGCAGTCCGTATGTCACTGCCCACCTGTACAGGGTGCAGGCCAGGCCTGGGGGGTCGTGTGCCTCCAACTGCCACGGCGATGAGTCAACAAAGTCAAACAATGACGTGCGCACGTCAGCAGCAGCAGCAGCGGCCGTCTCAGGACAGCACAGCAGGTCCAACTGATCCTGCAGCTGCTGCTGCTGCTGCTGCTGTTGGTTGTGTGGCAGAGGGTTCAGGTCTTGCAAGTTGTCAGCTGCACCCCCTCACAATCCAACTCTGACCACCACCCCTCACTGCCGTCACTGCCTGGAACAACTGCTGCTGCTGCTGCTGCTGCTGCTGCTGCTGCTGCTGCTGCTGCTGACTCGGGCAACGTGCTGCTGGTGCCGCCATGTCCAGCTGCTGCTGTTGGGCTGCAACCCACAAGCCCCTGTAACTGCTGCTGCTGCTGCTGCTGCAGCTGCTGCTGCTGCTGCTGCTGCTGCTGCTGCTGCTGCTGCTGCTGCTGCTGCAGCTGCTGCTGCTGCTGCTGCTGCTGCTGATAGAGGTGTTGCAGGTGTGTATATGCATCACACAGCTGCTGCTGACACTGCAGCATTCCCACCAGAGTGTTGACTGCTGCTGCCACATGCTCAGCGGGGACGGGCAGCACTGCATCCGGGGGCAGACTCCACAACCGTGCCACCTCCTGCTGCTGCTGCTGCTGCTGGCCGGCTGCTGCTGCTGCTGCTGCTGAGGGGTCAAAAAACAAGCCTGGCAGTATGTGTATGGACACCACAGCCCAACAGAATCGAGCTGGGCCCACACAAGCTGCTGCTGCTGCTGCTGCTGCTGATGTGCGCCTGCTGCTGCTGCTGCTCTTCTTAGCAGTGCTGGAGGGTGTTCGTTCCTGCAGGCTTTGCTGTACCTCCGCCTGCTGCTGTGCTGGCATGGGGGCTGTGCTGACAACCCTGGCCTGCAGGAAAAAAGGCGGGAAAGTCACAATACATCATAATAGGTCGGAAAGGTGTGCAACAAAAATGACATACACATTCAGATGGAGATACCTTTCACAGGCCCCAACTACATACTGACAGCCAGTCAGATCAAGAACAGCCACACGTTGCTCGCTTTGCCTAGGCCTGACCTGCAGGAGAGCTCCTCCCCCTTCCTCCTGCTGCTGCAGCAGCACTGCCAGGTGCTTCAGGCTGCTCCTGCACAGCGGCAGGAACTCAGCGTAGCTGCCGCAGCTGCTGCTCTCACCCACCCCTCCTGCTGCTGCTGCTGCTGCTGCTGCTGCTGCTGCTGCTGCTGCTGCTGCTGCTGCTGCTGCTGCTGCTGTGAGGATGACGTCTGCAGGTGCTAGTGCCAAAGCAGCTGCTGCAAGGGCTTGTGGGGGAGGGCTGCTGCTGCTGCTGCTGCTGTTGCCAGCCCGCTCTCCTGCTGTGCTGGCTGGATTGTTGAAGCTGCTGCTGCTGCTGCTGCTGCTGCTGCTGCTGCTGCTGCTGCTCCACAGCCAACTGCTGCTGCTGCTGCTGCTGTCGTTGCTGGAGAGGGCTGCAGCTGCAAGAGCGGCACTGCATGTGGCCAATGGTGACCCCCCACCCCAGCTGTGGGGTACTTGGTGCTGGCGGTTATGTCATTGGGGGTGTAGTCATCATTGTCGTCATGAGTCGCTGTTGAGTCATGGGTCAGCAGCAGGGTGGTTGCGCCCCCTGAGTTGGAGGGAAGCACAGCTGCACCATGCAGCTGCTCAGGACTGGGGGGGGGGGGGGGGGAGGGGGGGGGGGGGGGGGAAGTGTGAAGGAGGGGTGCAGCAGCTGTATGAGTGCAAGGATATGGTTGTAACAAAGCGTATTGTAAGACAGTAAAAACACAGCAGTGTTACCTGACAAGCCGTGCAGCTGCTCAGGACTGAGGGGGCGTGGGGGGGGGGGGGGGGAGTGAGGGAGAGTTGTAAGGAGTCATATGAGTGCAACAGTAATGTACGTGAGTACGTGAGTGCAACAGTAATGTTCAAACAGAAGTGTGAGCACAGTAGTGTGAGCTTCAGGGCAGCACAGCTGCTCAAGACTGCACGGGGAGAGGCCACAACAGCACAGTGCAACTGTTCCAAGTGGCATGAGTGGTCACGGAAGGTAGTAAGGCAGTGGAAGTAGAAGTGTAACCTCAGCACACATCCACGTCCTGCAGAAACCAGGGGGCCTGGTATGCATGAGGTATGCATGTGAGGGACAGGCCAGCCTGTCGGTGTGCAGCATACCTGTCAGCAGCCTGCAGTTGCACTGGAAGGTGCAGGAACCCTGCCAGGAGCATGCTGTTGGATGTTGGTAGTATCAGGTGTTCGTTTGGCACATGTGATATCCAGCTGTTCGCGACCAGGCGACACAGGCATACTGCATCATGAACAGTAAGGGGGTGGGCTGTTGGTGATCACAGCTAGATACATCTGATACCGTAGAAAGTTGTTTGGTTGGTTTGTCAAAGTTTTGGGATGATAACGGAGGCCAGTCACGCGAGGTCAGCTCGCGGGACGGTTGTGGTTCTCACACCGGCCTCAACCACCCGAACAAATCGGACAGTTCAATCAAATAGCAGTACCATCGTCCATATAGCGTTCGCTTCTCATTGTATCGGGAGTAACGGGGATCAAACAACAGACAGCAAAAGATCTACAACTCTCCTGCTAAGTCAACCCATGGCTCAATTGCAGCAGCTGCAGCCCTCTCGGCTGTCATGCAGCTTTAACCGGCAGCATAGACCTTTCTTCTCCGCTGTCAAGCCAGTGACGCGCTGCAGACCCGTCGCAGCAGCCCACCATCAAGCAGCAGCAGATCAGTTAGTGACACAACCTACCCAGATCCAACAGTGGTTGCACTTTACACCAGCAGCTGTGCTGGCGTCTACGCTAACAGCAGCAGGATCAGCGTACGCGGATGAGGCAGTAGACGCAGCATATGCAGCAGCAGTGGAGGGCGGGCCTACCGATCTTGTGGTGACAGCTATGGCGACTTTTGTGTTTGTGCTACTGCTGGTGGTGACAGGAGGGGTGAGTGCTGCAGCAGCGCATGTGACTGTTTTTGTGTGATCAGGTTTCAAGCAACTGCATGTGTACAATCACGGCGGTTGCAAGTAAGTGGTGGGATCGATGGACCACCATGGGTGGCAGGGTTTGCCAGGCAATACAGCAATCATGTGGTTGTGTTTGTGCTGCTGCTGGTGGTGACAGGAGGGGTGAGTGCTGCAGCAGTGCTGCATGTGTAATTGAGTGCATCTGAATTACTGAGTTATCAAGTACATGTGGATGCAGTCTTGTGTATGTGTATACTCACTGTGTTTAAAGTCAATGGTGGAATTCATTGTAGGCAGGGTTTGCCAGGCAGTTTGATTCCGCAACCATGTGGTGGTGTTGTTTGTGTGGTGGGTTGCGGTTTTGGGGTTACACATGCTGCAGCAGTTGGTGGGGCCAAATGCTGTTTGTGGTGCGGTGGGGGGTCAGTCTGCGTTGAGTGACACGGCTGGTGGAGTGTCATCCTATGACCAGCAGTCCTTGCAAAAATCGCATTGTTCAGGGGCACTCGTGTTTTCCTGTGTGGGAACACGTCTGCATTTTGTTGAGCGTAAGCGGGGGGCGCCTCTGCACCCACAACCCATGTGCTTGTTTGGTTGAGAGAGGGGTACACCCCACCCGCCTCCTCTTGCTGTGTTACCAGCAACAGCTCACACCCTCTCGTCCTCATGCTCCTCATCCTGCTGCTGCTGCTGCTGACGTCCAGGTGTTGTACCTCAACCTCACCAGCTGGCTGGATGATCGGCAGGAGAAGAAGGACAAGGAGGCACCAGTGTTCACTAGGTGGGGAGCTTTCTTGCGCGCAGGGGGAGGGGGACATGGAGGAGGCTATCGTGTGTGTGTGTGTGTGGGTGGGTGTGTGTGTGGGGGGGGGGGGTGACAAAAGGAGGAGTGTTTGTTGTGTTGCAACAGAAGCAAAGTGGCAGGCATATTGTTAGTTCACCCTTCGACATACTACTTCACCAATCTGTCTGCTGATCGTGCCGCTGCTGTGTCATGCGCTGTGCTGTGCTGTGCTGTGCTGTGCTGTGCTGTGCTGTGCTGTGCTGTGTGCTGCAGCTCTGTGTCGTCTGCCTCCCGTGATGAGGGAGAGGCACGGCGGAAGGTCAAGGTGAAGAAGGAGAAGAGGGGCTTCGGTGGCAACTGAACAGCAGCAGCAGCAGCAGCAGCAGCAGCAGCTCCGAGGTGCCGCCTACACCGAGCGGGCAGCAGCAGCGAGCAGCAAGATGCCACCGCCGTATGATCAAGCACCAGCAGAAGCAGCACCAATGGAAGCAGCAGTACTGGCGGCGGTGGCAGCAGCAGATGAGGGGCGGTGGCATGCAGCGAGAAGGGGGGGGGGAGAGAGAGAGGGGGTGGGAGTTACAGGAGTGGAGCATGGTGTAATTGTGTCTTCGGGTTGCAACGGCCCCTTTCCAAACTACCTGGACATAGTTGTTGGCAGCGTGTGTTCAGTGACAGGGTGTGTTTGGTGGCAGCGTGTGTTCAGCTATTATAGCATAACCCTCAACCCCAACCCCAAACCCTAACCCTCAACCTTATAGCATGATGTTGCAATCATGTGCTGATGTGCAGGAGGTGTGTGCTGACCGGGCCTTGTGTTCTGCAGACTTGTCAGGGGTGCAAGCGCGGCAATGGCTGCTGACGATTCACACTGACCACTCACTGTGACACAACATCCACGTCGCAGACGTAGACAGTGTGTTTCAATGTGTGCTGAGGGTGAATCGTCAGCAGCCATCGCCGAGCTTGCACCCCAGACCAGATGCCACATTGGTTGGATTCAACCATAACCGTCATTGGTCCCTTGCTGAATACCGCTTCTTTGCATGAACACAAGGCCTGGAGTGTGAACACTACACAGCCTTACACACTGCACAGAAGCTGGTAGCGTGCCCGTGTGACACTCCTTCAGCCAAACCAACTGGCTTCTAAGTCAGCAAACTGCAGTAATGCACAGAGTAGGCCAGCCGCCGCACACCAGTTTGCATCATCCTGCTGTTGGATCTCCATCAAGGTGGAGTCATGCCACGTCAATTTCAAAGTGCAAGCATAAGCGTCACTGGTCCCTTGATGAACACTGCTTCTCTGTGTGAACACCCCACCAGCAGCCAGAACACTACACAGCCTGCACACTGCACAGAAGCTGGTAGCGTACCCGTGTGTTCCAGATGTGGCAACCTGGTGGCAACAGCAAAAGCAAAACCTGACAGGGCCCTGTTGCACCATGCCACGCTTTCTGGCTTCCTGCCACCACCTTACGCATATGTTGGCAGCTTAGCAATCGAGAAAAGCAACCTGCAGGTTTCGCTCACTAAAGGGCATGCCCACTACCCTGCTGGGAATCAGCCTGCTGGGAATCAGCTTGCTGGGAACCAGCTGGTTCACTTAGCTGCTGCAGCTGCCCGCCAGAAGCGACATTGCCGCACTTCCACTGCTCCTATGAATGCTGGCCCCAATCATCCACACATGGCAGCTGTTCTTCTGTGCAGCACAGCCTGGCAGCAGCACAGCCTGTGGTGCTGCAGCCTCTGCAGCTGCAGTACTGTGCAGCCAAGCTGACCTTGCTGTAAGGGACCCCTTACATGTATGGAGGGAGGAAGATACCAAGTTAGCATTGTTCAAATGATGATAGATAACAGCAAGCACAAACATGCAGCTTGTTGACACCCTCTGTCAACAGCTCTAGCTATAGCTGCCTTTGGGGTGGGCAGTGCTGGGCCCTGGGCAGACTGTCGCAGTCTTTGCACTTCACCCTGCAGCAGACAACCCCCCAACCGCACCGAAACGTGGAACACCTCCTAATCTGCTTGCAACACGTTTGAACATGCCAGTGCATCCCCTGCTCCTCCCTACTCCGTGCAGCAGAGTCTGATCAGCACGTCCTTGCTCGTTGGGGTGATTGTAGCCCCACTTTCCGACTCTGTGTAGCTGTATTCGTTTCAGGATGATCTTTGGTGCACGGTGGCGCCAGTCCCACTGCAGACTTGGCGACTCCGAGGCCGCGGTGCTCCGAAATGTGCACCATGTAGAAAAAGAGAACTAGTGGGATGCCTGACATGGTGCTGCATGGTGCGGCATGGTGCGGCATGGTGCACCATGTCGCACCATGTCGGAGCTCGTTTTCCCCTATTTAAGGCCACACGTTGAGCCAAAACTTGTAGTACAAGTTGATCAACAGCAAACTACCCCAGCACAACCACTTCCAACAACATTGGAGTTGAACTCAAGCACAGATGGCTCGGACCGCAAGCAGCAGCAGCGCCCGGTTCCTCCTGGACTCCGGAAAGAGGAAGCATGGTGGGTTGCTGGGATGTGTTGCTGTTACGCGCCCACCGCACAGCCTTGTAGACTGAGTTCTGGCTGTTTCGTGCTGCCGCTGCTGCTGTGCTTGCAGATGCTGAGGACACAGGGCCCAACAAGAAGCAGTTCTGCTCCGACACTGACAGTCCTGGCATCAAAGGCTCCAACAACAACGACAAGGTAGGACACAGTGATGCCCTGCCAAGCAGCTGTCACATAGACAGTCTGACCCATGCCCCAGAAGCTCAACGCTGGAAAAAGTCACCTTGGGGGGTTTTGAACATATGACTGGCAACAAACCAGTCCAGCCAATTCACAGTCAGCATGCTGGTCAGAGTCACTGTTGCACATTGGGTGGGAAACCAGTGGTTGCTCCAGCCCGCAGCTGCACCACGGCACCAGCTCCTGACATGTTGTCATGTCTGTGCACAGGACACCGACATGGTGTCCAACGTCAAGCTGGAGCCCAACAGCATCATGCCACCTGCAACCACAGCACTGGTGAGTGTTGCTCCTGACCTGTTTGCCTGTGCAGCTAGCATGCCAGCGTGCATTGTGTGCTCCTGCTTGAACCCATCTTAGCTTTCACATAGGCAGGACTGACCTATGCCCCAAAACCCATTTGCTGAATAGATCACCTTGAGGGGTGCAGAACACATGACTTGCAACAAAGCAGTCAATTATTCGTCAGCAAGTTGTTCAGAGTCACTCCTGCAATTTGGTCGAGACACCAGTGCTTCTCTGCCCAGCAGCCGGACGACAACACCAGCTCATGATATGCTGTTGTGTCTGTGCACAGAACGCTGGCGCCGTGCCTGTCAAGATGGAGATGGAGGTGCAGAGCAGCAGTGCTCACCCAATGGCACCCAACCACGTCCCTGAAGCTGCAGTGTTGTGGGGTTTGAGTGATTCACTGCACCGTCTGCTGAGCGCTGAGTGTGCCACACCACCCTCTGGAGCTGACCTGGCTGCTGCTCTGGCAGGTAATCTTTCAAACGTTTTATATTTCAAATAAGTAGGTACTTGTATCCTGGCTTCAAACTAACTATATTTGCATGGGCAGCTGATGTTGACGGCAATAACCATCTGATGTCAGCAGTTTAGTAGCAACCACTCCAACCGCTGATCATCAGCCGGGCTGCCAACCTGCGTGTCTGTTTGTGCCGGGCACAATTTCACACAAAAGGGCACCACCGTCACTAACGTGATTCTGACTGCCATGATGACTGAGCTGTACTGCATGGCTGAATCCACAATCTGTTTGAATCCTTAATGCTGACTGTTGCAGGGTCACTGCAGCGTGCGTTGGATGCAGCACGGGATGACTGGGTGGTTGGTGCAGGCGCCAATGCTGCAGCTGCTCCTGGTTCAAACAGTCCTGATGCAGCTGCATCCCCACCACGCGAGAGTCTTGATGGCGCACCGTGCACCGGCAGTCAGGTTGGTATGTTTTATACCGAGTACACCACGGCTGACCTGAGAAACTGGGGTACTGGCCTTCTGGGCACCCTCATGAGCCCCTGGCTCGCCGGCTAGTGCCAAGGTTGGGACAGAGTCTGTCCCCAGTTGCTGCACTGTATATGCAAAGCGAGCCAGACGTCAGCCTGTAGAGGCTGTCAAGCACAAGAGATCATACATGCATGCTGAGCAGTCAGGCAGCTTGAGTTCTGCTCAAACAGGCTTGTCTGCTCCCATGTGGCACATGCAGACGCAAGGAAAATCCGGGTAGAGCAGCCCATCCCCTTCATGCCAAAGCTGCCAAGCAATTGGATTTCACCAATTGCACAGGCCTATCCTGATGGTATTGGCCCAGTTCAGCCATGCCCATTGGCTCCCTTGCGGGTTGTACGGCTTGCGGTACCAAATGCAGTATCTGCAACTGTAACTATCCCTCTGCTTGTGTGTGCTGTAGGCGCACAAGGATGCAGCAGACAACTTCAAGAGGCAGCACTCTTACAGAGAGCCCAAGATGGACGGTGACAGTGCAGCTAGGAGCAAGCGCAGGAAGGCCGTCGTTGATGAGCCTGTGTGCGCCTGTGATGAGCCTGTGTGCGCTGACAACACGGCTGAGTTGGACCAGGTGTGTTTGTTTATGAATATTGTTTGAATAATAACTAATCACCATGATGACTAATTGGCTACTCTGACCAGCACGACGGTTGGATCCGGCTTGACTGTCTACACACACCTGAGGCATTCAAACTGCAGCGTTGCCAGCATAAAGTAGCAGTGGCCCTGCTGCTTTTGCTTGATGCACAACATGCAAAGCATGTGAATGGCTGGCATGAGCTCCTGAGATTCATAGCTGCAGGTTTGATTTTGATTTGATATGGGGATATTTTTACTTGCCGAAGTTTGAGCCAGCACAATGTGAGTCTGTCCCCGCCGCTCCTGTGCCGCAGGCCAACAACGCTGCCAGCCTGGGAGTGGTTGGGCTGCAGCACGGTGCCGCAGGCATGGCAGCTGTTGGGCTGCCGGGGACCGCTGCAGGCTTGGGCACTGTCGCACCACCAGGGAATGCTGCAGGCCTGGGAGCTGTTGTACCGCCGCTGGGGAGCAGCACTTCTCCGGTGGGTCTGCTTGACTCTGCTTGGCTGGATGCGGTGCTGACGCACGGGATGTGTGAGTGTCCCAGTGTCATTGACAGCATGACTCCAGACATGCTGTACGACTGTCACTTGACATGCACATCAGTACAAGCAACAGCCATGGAGTGAGTGGTGTCCATGGCTGAAGGACCCCGCTGCTGCTGATGCTGCTGCCATGTGCGTGGGTTCTGACCCAACATACCCAATAAACTTTCTGCGCAACTACCATTTCGTCTCCCGATGTGTCTTTGCATGCAGCAGATGATGAATCTGTTGACCATGCAGCTGAATTCTCTTCGGGCCCAGCAGCAGCAGGAGATGGACCTGATCAAGGTGCACACACAGGCTATGCTGGTCCCGCAGCAGCAGCAGACCAACCTCCTCAGCAGCCAGGTGCAGTTCATCCTGGCCCAGCAGCAGCAGCAGCAGCAGCAGGTGATGGAGGGGCAGCGCCGGCAGGCCCAGCTGCTCCAGCAGCAGCAGCAGCAGCACTAAGCACCTGGCCGCAATATGGTAGGAGGTTTGACATGGACACCGGGCTGCCTGTTGCACAAGGGAGCCAGCTCCCCGTCTCTTGTTTGGATGACGGCTTGGTTTTTGTTGGTGGAGTTGCGCAATTCTTGAGTCAGCACTTTGGAGCTGCTGCATCTCATAAGTTGTGCTGTTCAGTGTGGCCCTCACAGTGTGTTGAGCGGTATCTGATACGGTGCCGGTTGCCGCAGCTTGGCCCACTATGCTGCTTGGAAGTACGCCCCTACCCTATCCTTACTACCAGTGATGATACTAGGCATTTCGTGTGTTGGCAGGATATACTGGTGTTGATCTTATATAGACGCTGCTGCAATGCAGGTGACAGGTGGCATCAGCAAGACTAGTGCATGTCTGGATTGATTTTGCTCTGACTGATTTTCCTTACATGCCATGGCATGGTTGCAGCCATGTGGACTGGCTTTCCGAATCTGGCATCTGAGATGTGCATACTGCAGAGATGACGGGTTCCGCTCTTTACTCAATTAGTAAGTAGTTGCACGTTGTCTGGTGACATGACCATGCCACACCCTACAAAGGGCTGGTTGCAGCGATGAGGGTTTGTGTACATCTGCAAGACTTGCAGACATGATGTCTTGCTCAGTTGGCTGCGCAGGCATGGTTGCAGCCGTGTGGACTGTGCTCAATTGGCCATCCTGCTGCAATGCAGGTTCCCAGTGTTTTTGTATATGTTTAGCAACCCATACACCCTGCAAAGGGCAGTTGCAGCCATGATGATTTGTGTACAACAGCAGGATCTGCAAGAGGTCTGAGACATATTGTGCTCTGCTGCAGCTGCACAGGCTTGGTTGCCCTGGCCGCTAGGGCGGCTTTTCGCTGGGCAGCGTGTGCACTGGGTTCAAGCAGACTTTGTGGTAGGGTCTGTACGGCAGGTGTGTTGGGGGGGGGGGGGCTGCAGTGCAGCCAGTTGGAAGGCATTGTTCAATGTTGATGAGTGTGACATGCCGGTTGCTTGCCCATCTGTTGCTCGTGTTGTGTTGTGCACGTTGCCTGTGTGTGTATCAAGCAGGCTGGATGCCTGCAAATTCTCTGTTGTGGTTGCGTGCAGTGAATCCTCCTGCAGGGTTGGTGCCCACCCTAAAGATGACAGGTCTGCCTCGTGTTGGTAACCAACCACTGTGGAGAGGCAATTCAGGTTGAGGAGGTTATGAGATGAGATCCCAGGCACTGGTGAGGAACAGCAGGCCGCTGTTGTAGAGATGTGGCGGAAACAACATCAGTTGGCAACTTGACTCCCTGCACCAGTGCTAGGCAACAACGCAGCTCTCCCTTCAGCTCAAAACCATCCAGATCTTACCCAGGGGCAACTCCCCTGACTCCAGCGCAAACCAACCTTCTCAAAGTCACCTGAAATGCGTCTGGGGAGAGCTGCCGCTTGAGCCGGGTGGTGCTAGGCACACCATGGGAAAAAAATGCTACTGGAATTGACGGCTGGCTTGGCGGGTGATCTCGATCACCCTCACACCTGACCTGAGAAACTGGGGTACTACAGGCCCTTCGGGGCACCCTCATGAGCCCCTGGCTCGCTGGCTAGTGCCGAGGTTGGGACTCTGTCCCCAATTACTGTACTGTACTGAAATGCATCTGACATAATAATGGTGCCGTGTGTTCACCTTTGCACCGAGTTGGCGTGACTTTTCTTCACAGATGCTGCATGCAAGACCAAGGCAAGGTACCACGTGCACTTGTTGTAGTAAGATCGCAGAGGCTGAAGCTGTCGAGTATGTCAACGAAGAGAACGACATTGCCAGCCTTGCATGCTGGCACACTTGCATGCTGGCAAGTGTGCTCATGGCCATGATGCAGTCTGCCAGAGTGATCACGCATGGACCAACAAAATCCAGCACTAGCAATGCATTCCAGCAAACTGTAGTGGCACCTAAATAACTGCTCAGGCCATGGACAGTGCAAACAGGCCATGGATATTGCAAACAACCGTTTGAGTTACATGCGTTGTCTTTCTGGCAGTCTGAGGCCCGATCATGCATCCGTTCGCAAAAGTGGTCATGTCACAGCACAGCACAAACCCAAATCAAAGCAGTTGCAGTCAATGATCACTACCGTTCTGCAGAGCAGTCACATCCACAGTCAGTCAAACTCGCAGCCTAACTGCAGCAGGTCCTGCTCCAGTTCCTGCAGGTTCTGCTGCATGGCCAACACCTCATACATCAACCCCTCCCCATCACCCGCAGCATCCATCTCCGCCGGCATTCCCTCAAACTGCGGCCGCTGCTGCACCTGCCGCCGCTGCTGCTGCAAGCCGCCAGCATCACCTCCTAGCAGCATGTCTGCTGCTGCTTGTTCTTCTTCTGCTACTGGAGGGCCTGTAGGGCTGGGGGCAGCCCAACACCCCTGTGGGCTCGAAGCAGCGGGTGTGTGATCCACACCCCCACCACCAGCACCAGCACCACTACCCTGTGCACGCAAGCCAGTGTGGGCTTGTCTGCTGGATCGTTCTGCCGCAGTAGCTGGTGTAGCTGACGAAGCACCCCGCTGCCCTAGTCCTTTTGAACCATGGTGCTGCTGGCTGGGTGCCCCAGGGGCTGGGCTATCTCCAAGCCCTGTGCCTGCTGCTACTTGGAGGATAGGGGGTGGGGCTGAAGCACTCCTCGCACCAAGCAGCTGCTGCTGCTGTCGCTGCTCCTGCTGCCTTCCACCCTGCTGCTTCATCGACCATTGTGGCTGCTGCTCCTTTGAATCTCCATAGTGAGGCTCCTGCTGCTTCTGCCGGCCAGCCACCCGGCCTACAGCACCCTCACTCAAGCGCCCTCCTCCGCGCCCACCCTCTGCACACAAGCTAGCTTCCGCTTCCTCTTCCTCTTCCCCTTCCTCTTCCTGGCCCCCTGCGTCTTCATGCTCCTGCTGCTGCTGCTGCTGCTGGTGATGGCTGGTGCTCCTGTGGTGCCAGCCACCCTGTGCTGCCGCTGCTGCTCTGTGTCTCGTCTGCAGCACCTTCTGCTGCTCCACCTTTCCACCCTCAAGCCCTGAAGCATGCGTACCACCACCCCACCCCACTCCAGCCCCCAGCTGCTGCTGCAGGCTGGAGGCCGAAGCCCCGCGTGGTCGCTGCTTCTGCTGCAGCAGCTCCCGCAGCCGCGCCTGCCGCTGCTGCTGCAGCTGCTGCGGCGTCAACCTCCCTGCAGTACCAGGGGGGCTCTGTGCCTGTGCCCGGCTGCTGCTGCCGCCACCCCCTAGGGTGCTGCTGTTGCCCCAGAGACCCCTAGTGCCAGAATCCAACGCAGCCACTGCGGCAGCTGCTGCTGCAATGCGCCTTGCGGCAGCACCGGCGCTGCCGCTGCTGCGGCTGCTGACGTGCCGCAGATGCTGCTGCTGCAGCTGTTGAGGACGCACCCCTGCAGGTAATCCCACCCCCTGCATGCGTCCTGCAGCAGCAGTGAATGAGGGTAGCTGGCTGTGGGGTGCTGTGGTGCTTTGGGCGTTGTGATGCAGCCCTGGCGCCCCCCGGGCAACCCTGTTCGGTGACCTGCTACGTGCGGCCATCCCCTGACCCCCCTCTGCAACAGCAGCTGCAGCAGTTGCGCCAGCCTGATCGTCAGATGCTGTGCCGTCTGTGTCCCCAGGGTGTGCTGTTGTGTGAGCCATGATCTCTCTACACTGCAGAGCCACAGCAGCACGAGACACGGCCAAGGTCTGGGGTGAGGGCTGCACAGCGCAGGGGCTGCTGCTCCTGCTGCTGATGTGGCGGCCGCGGCTACTGTCCCTGGTGTCCTCCCCCACCTGTTGCTGCTGCTGCTGCTCTTGCGGCTGCTTGTGCTGCTGCTGCTGCTGCTGCTGCTGCTGCTGTTGGGAAGGTGGCAGCTGCCACGTGCGTCGCCCAGGGCTCAGCACAACCTGCTGCTGTGGCAGCTCCTGCTGCTGCTGCTGCTGCCTGGGCTGTGGAGAGGGGCTGCGCAGTGGGCTGCTGTCTCGCTGTTGCGGTGACTGCACCCCCTGCCGCTGCGACGACTGCACCCGCTGCTGCTGCTGCTGGCTGTTGTGAGTGTTGCCCGCATGCACATGCATTGCTGCAGGACTGTCCGCCCCATCAGCCTCATTCTGACCACCCTGTGCTGGGGCCGACCCCGCCCCAACTTCTACCCTGTCCTCAAGCCCCCTGAGCTGCAGCTGCCGCGGATTCTGGTGGCGGCTGCCGCTGCTGCCGCCGGCTGTGCTGCGCCTCCGACTGCCGCCGCCGTTGCCGCCGCCGCCGTTGCCGTCCCTGGTGCTGCCATGGCGGGCGGCTGTCGGCCTGTTGGCGGTGGTGCTGCTGCTGTTGCTGGTGACGCTGTTGGCGAGTCGGACGAGCTCGCTGTTTTGCTGCACCAGGCGGCGCTCCAGCCGTGTGATGTAGTCCTCCCTCTGTATGAACGTAGGCAAGGCAGCACATGGCACAAACTGTACCTTGCAGTGAGATAGATTGCTGTATGATGTATCAAAATTCAGTGGGGTGTTCAGGCTCAGCCTGAACCATGTAACAGTAACAGCATTACAGCAGAATTCAACAGAGGCGGCGCTCCAGCCGTGTGATGTAGTCCTCCCTCTGTATGATGGATAAGCAAGGCAGCACATAGCGCAAACACAAACATGACAGTATGATAGATGGCAAAACAGCACGATACAGCACAGTCCTGGGTCAGCGGGGAGCCATGCATCGTGGGGAGCTTTGCACTGTAACTCACAAGGTATGATGCAGTCAGCAATCATGCTACATGTCTTTTTCTCGCAATCTGCACTCAACGGGGCGGCCTATGTTCATTCGTAATCAAACACCACATCAAACCTGTCACCACAAGCAACACCCCAACAAGCCCAAAGTTCATGCGCAGAAGCAGCCTCACAAAAGAGCAAGAGCACAGCACACCCACCTCTTGTAGCATCGCATTCTGCTGCTGCTGCCGCTCAGCAAGCGCACTCAGCCGCTGCAGGGCCGCCGACAGCCGCGTGTGCGCCTGGCCAATCGTGCGCCGCGCATGTGCCTTGTCAGCTGCTGCTGCGACGGATGCGGCCTGAATGCAGTAACAGTACAGTAAATGTGGGAGGGGGTGCCCCCAAAACCTCAGCATCAGCCAGCGAGCCAAGGGCTCATGCGGTTGCCCGGAAGGGCCTTCAAGTTGTCGTACCCCAGTCTCTCAGGTCAGGTGTATAGGTGATTGAGATTA
The DNA here is from genome assembly GCA_007449985.2 of Desmodesmus armatus. Classification (NCBI taxonomy): domain Eukaryota; kingdom Viridiplantae; phylum Chlorophyta; class Chlorophyceae; order Sphaeropleales; family Scenedesmaceae; genus Desmodesmus; species Desmodesmus armatus. Next base: position 80,753 of record VIIQ02000234.1, read on the forward strand.
CCCGCAAGCCAGCCGTCAACTCGAGTAGCATTTTGTTTTTTGGCACAGTGTGCCTAGCACCCACCTGAGCGCCCCGCTCTGCTGTGCTGAGCTGCTGCTGCAGCTGTGCCACCTGCTTCTGCAGGCTCTGCTGTGCACGCCGCAGGGCCGACAGCTCGCTCAGCAGCGGGCGAAGCTGCAGGACAACAGCGACAGCAGAATAGTATGTGAAGCACCGGCAGGGGCATCAACGTTTTGCATGAGTTGCTGAGCGCTGAGGATTTGTTTGTTTGTGTGGGCGTTTTTGCCTGCCTAGCCTATGCTGCTGAGGGACAAAAGTGTTGTGCACAGCCTGCTTTGTTTAGAAGCACATGCCCATGGCTTCAAAGCAATTGCTTTGCTGTCAATTGCCGCAGTCACTGACAAGGGCTGTGGGCTGCTTGCAGCAGCTGCATCCACCACGGGGCTTGTGGCCGCTGCACGCAAAGCCGCATGACTATGCCAAGTCTCATAGTCACGCAATAGTGTACAACTGCTAGCCCATATTGCAACTGCACATGCAAACTGTTCATCTGATTCTAGTAGGTAAGGCATGACAGCACCGCACCTGGTTGTTGCCAGCAGCCATCTCCTCCAACAGCAGACTGCTGCCACTGCTGCTGCCCGGCGGCGGCCCAGCTGCTGCTGCTGCTGCCAGCAGCTCTGGTTTGAGCATCGCATGCAAAGCCGCATAGCTATTGCAAATCCAACAGCCATTGCGCAACTGCTAGCCATGTCCCAGATGCACAAGCTCTTTTTATATATCTCCTAGTAGGCAATGGCACCGCACCTGGTTGTTGCCAGCAGCCATTTCCTCCACAAGCAGACTGCTGCCACTGCTGCCGCTCGGCGGCTGCCCAGCTGCTGCTGCCAGCAGCTCTGGTGTGAGCATCGCATCCAGCTTTGCCCCGACTGCTGCTGCCTCTGCCTGCTGCAGTGTGTCCCTGCTGTTCTCAGCCAGCTGCTGCAGCAGGTTGCCCTCAAGCTGGCAAATACGTGCCTGCACACACATGATGTACATACACTATAGCACGTCACAGTAGAACTCAAACCAGGCGTTAGGATGTATGCTGTCCCCAGGAGTTGTATCCTGTCCCCAGAGGCTCTTGGTGGGTTGTGCTCGATGGCATGCATGATGATGGTGGCGTGCATGCATGGGGGCGGGGAGGAGGGGGGGGGACACTAAGATGCGTGGATGACGCGCTTTTCACTGTCTGACGTCACCCACCACCCAAAGACCTACTGCCGGGAGAAGGTCTCACACGCCCGCAGCTGCAGCCCTCAATCCCTATGCAACTGGCGGGATCACCAGATGCCAACAGATACTGTTACAGGCATGAGGTTAGCGCCAGCTGCAGAGGCTGACACTATTGCTGAGACAATGACGTGCGCTCCAGCCCCCGCAAGACCACACACCCCTATTGCCGTCAAAGGCTCCCCACACAAGGCTCCCAACACAGTGCAGCTGCCGTATGGCCTCCTCCTGCTGCTGCTGCCAGCTGCAGAGCAGTGGGATTCCCACTTGAAGCACGCCCTCCAGCCCCCAAAAGACCACCCACCCCTACTGCCGTCCCTACACACCTGCAGCTGCCTGACGGCCTCCTGCTGTTGCCAGCTGCACAGGGCTCAAAACATCACCCACCAGCATGCACTCCAAAGGTACGAGGCTTCCCACCCCTGCTGCCGTTTCACTGTTGCACTCACCTGCAGCTGCCTGCTGGCCTCCTCCTGCTGCTCCTTCAGCCCTGCCAGCTGCACAAGGCTGGAAACTCAATTCAGCTACCGCCATGCACCCTAAACCCACAAGACCATCCACCACTACTGCCATCAAAGGCTCCCCAAACTCTTTGTAGGATGCTGTAGAAGCTGCTAGGACCGCCATGCGTGTACTGTCATGTATCCTTACTGGTCAACGCACCTGCAGGTGCCGTATGGCCTCCTCCTGCTGCTCCTTCAGCCCTGCCAGCCGTTTGTTCTCAGCCACCAAGAGCTTGTTCTCCTGCGAGACAGAGCTGGCCATGCTGCCTACTTGAGCCATGGAGGCGCGCAGGCCGGTAATGACTGCGTGATACTGTGCTGGGTCGGTGAGCGGTGCGCACTGCTGCTGCTGCCGGCGCTGCTGCTTCTGCATGGCTGTCAGCTGCCGCTGGAGCTCGTCGACCTGTGCAGGCGGCAGCACCGTTCAAGGATGTGATGATCTCAGGCATTCAGGGCGTGCAATGGGGAGTCAGGGTGACCTGTTGTACAGGAAACCTGCTGCAACCCACCAAGAGTAGTATATTGTCATCACCTGCAGTGGGTTTGGAATCAGAGTCCCGGCACTTCAGGGGGCTGTGTGGGTTGTCTAGCACAGTGTTCATCGCGATATGCAAAAGTAGCAGTTGCTATTTCGTGACAAGAGCCCTCACCTGGACCTGCAGCTGTGCCCTGTGCTCCAACAGAATGATGCTTTCCTCCAGCAGGTGCTGCTTGTCACCCTCATCCTGCAGGCCACCCTCAGTGCAGTAGGGCTGCAGCTGCTGTTCTGCGTGCATGGCATCGCTGCGGCCGTCCAGCAGCCATGCACTGTGGTTCTGCTGAGTTCCTCGAGCTTCTTCATCGAGCTGCTGCCAGCGGTCTGCTGCGTGACTTCTGCTAGGACTACCCCAGGGTGATGGGGACGTTACTGCTGATGGATGCTTTGCTGGCGTGCGTGTTGGACTGCTGGGCGCTGCAAAGGCACATACAGACAGAAGCACACTCGCATAGGTATGTTTGTGTTTGTTTTGTCATGGATAGCTGTGGGTGCCCAGGCCAGGTGCACTGACAGCAAAGCTGTCAGCAGCACAGAACCAACCTTTGCCAGTGGGCCTCAGCAGCTCAGAGCGTTCTGTGGGTGTCAGGCTCTGCAGAAACGTTGTACTGGCTATCAAGTCTTTGACAGAAGCCGGTTTGTGCGCTTTCCCCATCAGACTGTGTGCCGCTGCTGCTTTGTGTTGCCTCTGCCAGCTTGGCAGCTATGGGTGCTGAATACGCATGACCGCACTTCTGTCAGCACTGCCGTATACTGAGCACCACCGGGATGGCTCCATAGACGCCTGACAGATTGGGCCGTTCAAACAGCGGCCGTTACTGACTCATTCGCTCGAAATCAAAAGCTGTCAGCTTCCATTCAGAGTGCTTCAATGGTTCTCGACATCTTGGTTTTCTGTATGTTCTGCTAACGTTCTTAATTTGACTCTCATCGAGGAACATCAGCACTTCTGTACTGCTCGCCATCACCACTGAACATCATCATCAGTGCTCATGAGCACCCGTGATCACCCAGTCTAGACTCTGGGTACATATCTGCACCTGCCCAACGATTTGAATTTTCCCTTCTTAGTGCAACACCAACGATTGACTCCCTCAAAAGTGATGTCTTTGACAACCTTGGGCGCTGGCCCCATCCAGCAGTTCAGGAGGCAGCGGCAGCACAAGTAAGACAAGCTGCAGAGGTGCATCAAAATGTATACATTGACACCACATTGATGTCTTTGGACCAACCAAGGCCCTGCAGGGTGATGTGATGGCCTCGCAAAGAGTGTTGCAGCTGCAGTGTGGGCGTCACCTGGTGTGGGATCACCTCTCTCAATCTTTTTGAAGTGGTGGCCAACGCAGCCATACAGAATGTTACATCTTTCGTAGCCAGCAACCACGCAAGATACAACAGATGCACATACACAACAACAGATACAACCCTTTCACTTTTGTCTAACAATGGTTGTCTGCAAGCACCCTGAGGTCGGCGGCAGCATCAGCCCGCTTGACATCACCCTTAACTTAACTGCTGAGCACACTGCAGCCCTATTTCAGAGCACGGTCCCACAAGTATCCATACAAGCAACCTTGGTGCAGAACATATCCATCAGCCTCGGGGCGCTGAACTTGGGCTTCATGTCTCAGAAGTCATCATGACCTAATTATGCCAATGCAGCACTTGCCATGGTGGGTTGGGTCACTGTAAACATGCTGGTTAGCCACACTGCCAAATTCAGCCCACACTACCCCACACTTCTGCCATGTCGATCAACATTGGTCACACATGATCAGTGACGCGGCGCCAGCACCTCCCCGCTGCCAGTTGTGGCAAAAAGTGCGCGCTTCAAGCTAAGCATTAACTGCATGCTACGATGTATGCGCCAACTCCAATCCACCTTGCAGGTTGATGGGGCCGCTTTCAAAGCGTCAGTAGGCAATGCCTCAGTGTCAGGTTGTGCATACAATGGGCTTGCAGCAACAAACAGCGTCTGCAAATCCCGGTCCAATGGAGGTCTGTCATGAGCACGGCCTGCTGAAGAGGGTCTTTTAGGCCCCCTTGGACACTCTTGGCACGTTGCTCCCATTCTTGCAGCAGGTCAAACCACCACAAGAAGTACCTGTTTCCACCCACGGTGGCACGTGTGGCGGCCATCTCTGTGGTTCACTTGTCTATCAAACACTGCCCATATTCCCCACAACAAACACCACCAGCAGCCTGTTCGCAGACTTGCTCCCGCATGTGTTGCAAAACAGCCAGACTCTGTGACAGCTACTAGCTTCTGAGAAGCCAGCAAAAACCTCACCAGTGATATACTCGTCTACAACAAGCATCAACTACTTATTAGTGGATGGCTGACATGAGCTCTTGAGCTTCATAGCTAAAGCTGAACCTTGTAACAGTAACAGTAACATTGAGAAGGTACACCATAACCCGGTTATATCAGCCACGCTCGCCCCAAACTGGTTGAGCATGGCAAGCTGCCATACATGTGCCAGGTCCAGTGCACTGCATTGCCATGATGACACATCTCCCTTGCCACCCTCATTCCTATTGCAACACTTCTGACACAGCTGATAATGCACTGCGAGTATGAGTCATACCAACTGATGTTTGTCAAAACCACCACTAAGCAAGGCTTCAACCTGAGCAGGATCAGGCAAGCACGTTGGTACAAACTGGCAGGTGTATGCCACCTGTTGCGCCGTCTCCATGCCCACAGTCCAAAAGATCCAAATTCAGGTTCAGCAGACGACAGCGCAGGCCATGGCTAGACACCTTCATGTTGCAGAGAGCCCACGGTTTAGTGGGCCCCAATGCTCGTATAGCCCTTCATGGCATCGCCATCACTGCAGTGCCGTCCAACATTCAATCTAGCCTGAAATCAGTCAAAAGCCAGGCGTTTTGCGATCTTACCAACACATGGCATGCGCTGTCAGACAGCACTGCTGTCAGTCAGTGATTCTACTGCTACTGCTACTACTAAACTGGGTCAGGGCCACGCCTGACTGCCCTTTCAGGATCCAAGCTGGGCTCACAGGGCTGAAACCACAGACAAGGGCCACTGTGGGCTCGGAGCCCACCTCAAAACTTGAGGGGCAGACAACCCACCACGGCTCCAACCATCACACCTAGCCCAGCGCAATTCACACTTCATCCAAAAGGCCATCTGGCAACAGTCAGCCGCATTGGCTAACGCAGCGACCACAATGACTTCAATGCCAGATGCATCCAACCCACTATCACTCAGAGCCTCCAACAACTGTGCAAGCCTTGCTTAGCACTCTCCTCAGGATGGCATGTACCGGTTTTCCGAGCCCCCTTCACGGGTGATAGTCTCCGGCGGTGTGATTGCTACGGTGGCGGCCGCTCCGGTGTGGTACACGTGGCCCGGCGGTGCCGTTGCTGCGGCTTGGGAGCTGCTCAACCCAGTAGCACACTTTCCCTGCATACGAGCCTGCGCTCAGGTCGTGGCCTTCCGCCAAGTTCAGCGTCTGTGGGTAGACTTCGGTGATGCAGCCTTCCTTGCTTGCGGACGCAGTCCAGCACGACCTGTCAATGTTCTCGTAACACGCCAGGGTGGCCGGATTTACGGGCGCAAAGACGTCCACGTCGCTGCCTACAGCAGGCTCCGTGTCAGTGAAGCTCCAAAGGGCTTTTGCGTGATTACACAACCCACCGACGGTTGGTACCGGCGTGTCGCCGCTGTCCTGCACGGCCTTGAAGATCGCGTTCGTGATGTCCGCTGATGACTGCCACAACGCATTAGACTGCCATTGGTAGTCCGCGGCCGTGGGTTCGCCGCTCAGCATCGCGATGGTTGAGCACATCAGCCGAACGCCATCAGCCGAAAGAGGATCGGTGGGGTGGCCCTGCCTCATAGAAGGCAAGGGTCCGCCGCTGTAGTAAGGAACCTCATCTAATAGTGTCGCGAAGCTGTCCTGCGCTCCGTCCATACATGCCTCGAAGCTTGTCGTCCCTAGGGCCGCTTTGGCCAAGCGCAGCATCTGGAAGAGGCCGTGGAAGGTGATATGGTTGAGGAAGCCGTTTGTGCTCTGGTCCATAAGCATCCCCACGACAATAGAAGCTCCCAACAGGACGCCGGCGCTCTCCTCGTACGTGTTGATCTGTTGGGCAGGGACAGCAGCAGCAACGCAGCAGTTCAAACGTTACAGGGTGTGCCGTGCATGGCATCATCATAAACCAAGATTGCCGACAGACACCAAGATTGGCTTGACAGACACCCACCGAGTGCAACAGCAGCAGTTGTATGTCAAAGATCCATCTGGAAGGCCAGTGGCATGAGCGCTCTTGAGCTTCAAAAGCTACAGGTGAAACAGTGATGCGATATTTCTTTCCTGCCGTTCGTTTGCAGCGTAGCTGCTTGATTACGGTGTAATACTTCTTCTTCTTCTTCTAGGTGTAACAGTGATTGTTTGAACAGAACTGTAGGGGTCAGCACTGCTGCTGACAGCACTCACCGCTGGTGTGCAGTCGATGCGCCTCTCAAGCAGGGGGTCCCAGAGGTAGCCTCTCGCAGGGCAGTAGGTCGGGATCATGGCGAGCAGCAAGGCAGGGGTCTCGTACGCGCACTCCCCCACCCCTATGCTGTCAGGGCCTGTGTTCCAGGTCTGGAGGTCCCTGATAAATCTGCTAAGCACCTGCGAAAGAGTCTGTTCCACGGTGCGGGACTGCATTGCCAGGACTTCCGGTACCACAATGTTTGATTTTGAGTGAGGAGAAGAGAGCTAACGATGTCAGGTCATGTTCGTTGATGATACAGCACCAGGTTTAGGCAACTGGTTGCAGTGAGTTGCACGTGCAAGTGTCCCGGAGGGACCCCCTACCCTGCAAGCAGGGCTGGCAGGCTAGTCCAACGGGTTACACGCATAGCAAGACTGCACAATATTGAGGTGCAGAGGTGCAGCCTGCAAGTAACTAAAGTGGGTTGCATGATATCATCCTTGCTTTGAGGTTGACACATAGATGTGCTTAGTAAGCCTTGTGCTGCCAGCCATTTGCACACTGTTGCAACTGCTCATGAGTCGCGACTAGTCCCAGTACTGGACACATGCCGCATCGTATGAGTGTTTTCTGGGCTAGGGTTGGCTGGGCGTAGCACTTTTGCAGCCTTGCCTTGTGCAGCATACCAACATGCAGCAGAGCTGCAAAGTGTCCGCGTGAAGATATTGTTCTCACTCACGCTGTGGCAACTCACAATAGCATAGTCAAAACCTGGGAGAACTGTCATCGGCCAGGTTGTGCCTATCTACGTGTCATTTAGGCTCTGATTGATGTGTAACCCATCACCAACGATTGGCTGTATGCTATGCTGTGGTGGGTACCGTACAGCGCTGTGTGGGTACCGTACAGTGCTGTGGTATGGTGTGGAAGCTCTAGTGGCTTGTGTTGTGATAATATTGGAGAGGCTGAAGCTGCTGTGTGCTGGTGGCTTGTGTGTAAAGTTGTGGTGGCTATTTTGTGGCAACTGGTTGACACACATGCCATGAGTTTCAGCATCTCGTCGCCTGGACCCGCAGCCCAACAGCAGCAAGATTGTTGGGTGTGTTGCTGCCAGCAGAGGACGGATAGTGATTGATACGTCAACCACTTGGCCCCATGCCGCGCAGATTGTGATGACTGCAGGTGGCAGCTGTGAAGGGGCATGCCGCGCAGGAGCCATTGAGCGACCAGGCTCACGACAAGGAGATCTCTGCCATTTTCAAATCTCCCGACCTTTGGCGCAGGATGGCACGCAACACCATAGTACACACGCACAGTCAAGACCATGCTGAATGGGTAGCACAGGGACGCTGTGCGGAGGGTGCTGGGCAGCCCCGTCTTGCATTTGCAGGACTCCTGTTTGAAACATGCAGCCATACAACACAAGCAACCCAGCGGGAGCGATGGCATACAATGGCGGCAACTACTGATACAGCTCAAGTAACTGCGAGCGAATGCTTATCATGCCCTGCTGGGATTGCAGCAGCAGGTATGGGAACACAGTCTGGACGAATTGCTGGGCATCACCAACTTGGCACACAACACCATGATTGCAAGAGCTGCCTGCATAATCAACATCACAAACTGGCAGTATACAAAACATTGTACAAATGAGGGCCCAAGACTTGGGCAGCAGCAACAACATGGGATGCAAGAGTCTGCAAGGAAGATGCATGTGCCGGCGTCATGCCAATCTGTTGCAAGCCTTCGGTTGAGGAAGCCTTCCACAGTGACATGCAGATGTGCAACGACAACACGCCACAGCGGCTGTGTATGATAAGTGGTCTACTGCAACGTCTGCACCACGGTGCTGTGCACAGGGTCTGCCAAGTGCTCCATAAGCAGCGTGATGGGGCCCTTGCCAGTCAACACCGCCGCCAGGAAGCAGCCAACAAAAGACACCCTGCAGGAACAGCATCACACAGAACAAGCAAAGACTGCCGGTGAGAGTGGTGCGGAGTGCTGAGACCGTGGCATGCTGCCGTGCACAGTGACCGGGCATGAAGCCGCTAAATGTGCGATGCAGGCAGTCCCTGTGACAGCAACATCAAGACTTCATCCGACTGTACAGTCAGCACCCAGCATGCTGGTCGTTCAGGACATCCTCCCCACAGGCAAAAGCAGCCCACTTTGATCAAGCCAGTGTGCATGGCGTGTCATGATACACCTACATTGCCAGGCGCCCGTTGCGCAGCTCCCGTGACTTCATCTCCATTAGTTCCACCTGCGTCATCTCACGCTGCTCAAACCACCAGCCACCAGCCAGCCAACCAGTGATGCCACCCAGCCAGGGAGCAAACACACCAAAGCCTGGCAGCGCCTCCGGCTCCCCAGGCTTGGAGGACACGGTCTTGGGCCGCGTGAAGCCCAGCACATCAAACTTCTTGCCTGCAGGACAAAAGGCATGCAGGAACCATGCATGTCACGCGCCTGAAGCACTTGACCGACCCTGCGTGCTGACAGCTGCACCAGCACCTTGCTGGGGACGCTGTGACAGATGCTGTGTCCTCACATTGCAAGCTGTCAGCCAGTTGCACTGCCGCTTGTGCATGCCGCTGCGACACATGGCAGTTGGCTTTTCATGGCAGTCCATCCCACCTGGGTATGCTCTCTTCTCAAAGTCCTCCTCGTCCCACAGTGCAGCCAGGCGGTAGGTCTCAATGAAGGCGAGGCCCACCAGCAACACAACACCCCACGGCGCCAGCACAGCCCAGCTGGCCTGCAGGCACACGCCCACCATGAGGGTGACCAGGCAACTCAATCACACCACGGCAAACATATGGACTTACAAGCTGTGCTGTACTTCGTTGCTGTGCAATGAAACTACACACTACATGCAGGTGATGGGCCACCATGTGAGCCGCCTGTGATGAGTCATGTCACACCGCACCAGCGGCAAAAGATGCCACTGCACTTGATGCACAGAATTCTGGAACAAATCCTGGCAGCCCCCAGCCGCTGTACAAGTGCAGCCAAGCAGACGGCACGCACACAGCGCGATGCAAGGAAACCGCATGCATGCCTGCGCACCTCCTTTAGCGGGAAGGGTGAGCCTGACACATCGCTCAGCAGGAGTGACATGACACCCAGCATGGCCCAGCGTGCATGAATCACTTCAGCCTCCCTGCAGGCAAGGCAAGGCATGGCACATGCATTGCAACGCTGGGCACTGGCTGCTTCAGCTAGCAGGTGATCTCTGGGGTCAGACCCAACTGCTTGTTGTGTTTCAGTTTGTCCTGCAGGAGTGACACAGCGTCACTGATATGGTGCAGGACAACAGTGGGCACGGTCCTGGTCGTCACCTGATCCGGTTGAAGGTCTTTGCATCCCTCTCCCGCATCTTGAACACATCCCAGCCAGAGTCCCTGCAGCCAGCAGCACACCATCACTGCACTCCAAAATGTGCTGATGTGCATGAACCATCAACAAAGAAGCCGTGCAACTTGCACTGTGCAGAAAACTGATTGCATCGCCTCTTCTGCGCGTACAGCATTCATGACAGCTGCCTGGCAGTTCACTTACCCCGGCAACCGCTGCATCCACCAGTATGCACTGCTGCTGTCGGCTTGCTGTGGGCTGTTGCTGCTGCTGTTGCTGCCCTGCTGCACGCGCTTGGTCGGTATGCTTTTACTGCTGCTGCTGGGGCTGCTGGGGCTGCTGCTGCCGCCGACACCCTTCTGTTGTGTGGCTCTGCGCTTTACAAGTGTGGTGCGTCTGCTTGGTTGCAAATTCCGCCTGCTGCTGTGCCTGGTCATCCCAGGCTGCTGACGTAGGGACCTTCTGAGGTGTTGCGGACTGTCATTGTGGCCATGGGATGATGCAAGGCACTGCAGACCCACAGAGGTGGGCCGCTGTGCCAGCTGCATTCTGTGGTTGCTGTTGATGATAAACAGCTGGACAAAAGACGAGCATGAAGCCCAAAGGTTACGTAGTGTGGTTCAGGAAAGCAATCAAAGAGGCTCATGTGCTACAATGGGGACTGCAAGCAGACCTGCGAGTCAGAATTACTCATGGTGATCACACGTCACAAGCTGACAAGGAAAGCCCCGACCGCTGTGTGCAGGGTGACAATTATGGTGTTGCTGTCTCCTTGCTTTTCACTGACAGCCTCTGTCTCCTGCTGCTTGCAGCGTTACGCTTTCTGTTGTGTGGCCTGTGATCGCTGTTCCCTGTCGTTCATCAACAGGCTGCCAAGCCAAGTAGGGACTCGCTTTGGGCCTGTTATACTCCAACACTCAAAACAAGATGCTGCACCACCGGCACACGCCAGCAGCAGCAAGAGACACCAAGCACTCAACAACAGCAGCACCAACCCACAGCAAGCTTCACCCTCTGGGCCTTCCAGGCTTGTCTGCCAGGCGCCAAAGGAGCTGTTTGCTGCGCTGTCAGCCTCCGCACCATCAGCTGCCGCCCCTGGCTCAGGAGCCTCTGCCCCAGACCAGCTCCCCAGCACAGCAGACTGGTGTTCCAGCACCAGCTGTGGCGCGCTCAATCCTGGCACGCAGGAGTGTTGTGGATGACGATGCTTTACACAGGCCTGTAGGCCTGGTGCTGTTCGGTGCCTACGTGCTGGGCTCAGCAGCGAGCGTTGTTGGTAAGCGCGGATGGACACCCCAGTGGGCACAGCAGCTGGCAGGGGCTGCTGGCACCTGAAGGGGGCACCAGGCTCCTTTCCTGCTTTGCAGTTCTCCATCTTTGCAGCTCTCATCTTCTGGGGTGGTAGGCCTTGCAATTGTGAGGCTGCACATCCGCTGCAGATGGCCTTCCAGATGCTGGTGTTACCTGAGGCACTTACTGTATGCACCTTCCCTCCCGCCCCCCTGTCCTGCAGGCCTGCCAGGCCCTGCATGGCTGCCAGCCGTCACTGGTGCAGTGATCGGCAGCATCTTTGCCACCGTCAACCGCTACTGCACCGCCCGCCTGTGGCGGCCACCTGCCTCGCCGCTCAACATTGTGGTCACCGGTAGCACCCGCGGCCTTGGCAAGGCCTTGGCTCGCGAGTTCCTGGCGCACGGGGACTCTGTTGTCATTACAGGCAGGAGCCCTGAGGCTGTTGCACAGTCCATCAGAGAGGTCAAGCAGGAGCTTGCAGGGTTTGGGCTGTCTTCAGTCGATGCTGGGTCGCTCTCACGCCGCAAGGGCTCTCGGCAGCAGGGGCTGCAGCGGCCTGCAGATGTTGCTGCTGGTGCCGGCAGCGACGATGTGAGTGGATGTGGTCCACAGATATACGGTGTGGTGTGTGATGTCACCAAGGCACAGGATGTGGCCAACCTGGCAGCTGAGGCACAGGTGAGGCTGTGCTGAGCATGGCGGGAAACATGCTCAGCAGCCTGCTGGATCTTGTACTTCCTGCATGCACGGTTGCATGCTGACACAAACGGGGTGCAACTGCACGTTCGTGTCTAAGCAACTGAGGAACATCTGCATCTTTTTGCACTTGTAATCTTGAGCGTCTGCGTTGCGCATATCCTGCGCTTGCCCTGCCTGTCCTGCAGGCGCTGCTGGGATCCGTGGACGTGTGGATCTGCAACGCCGGCTATTCTGGCAGCTTCAAGCCCTTCCTGGACGCTGAGCCCGCCACCCTGGAGGCCGTGGTGCGCACCAACCTGCTGGGCACGTTGCTGTGCGCACGGGAGGCGGGGCGCCTCATGTTGCAGCAGCAGCTGGGCGGACACGTCTTCATCATGGACGGCGCAGGCGCTGATGGGAGTGCCACACCACAGTACGCTGCTTACGGTGAGGCATCTGGGCATGCCTGTGACGAGGCGTCCTGTTAGTCGATCTTGCGTTTCCAGTCAGTGCTTGGGCAGGCATGTTTGTTGCCATCCGGCAGCAGAAGTGAGCTCGTCCTACAGTACATCGTATCTCCAGCAAACAGGTGCTTGGAATGTTGGCAGACGTACCTGCATGCATGGCTTCCGTACTGCAGTGCCAAGGCTGCGCTGAGCGTGTGGTGTACTGCCGTATGCCTCCTGTCCTGCAGGTGCCACTAAGGCTGCCTTTCCCCAGCTTGCAGCCACCCTGGGCCGTGAGCTAGACGGCACACATGTGGGCGTGCACGTCCTGTCCCCTGGCATGATGATCACAGAGCTGCTGCTTGAGGGAGCCACGTCCGCCAACAAGCAGGCCTTCAACATCCTGTGCGAGCATCCGGAGACTGTGGCGGCGTTCCTGGTGCCGCGTGTGCGCTCTGCTGTCTCATGCGGCCTCAACGGCACCTACACAAAGTGAGTAGGAGGGGCGTCAAAGCGGCTGCCTCCATTGCTGTCAGCATGGTGCAGGCACAGGCTGGTGATCTGAAGCGAAAGCAGACTAGGAGACATGTTTTGAATTGGGAGCAGCACCGATCAGTGCAACAGGACTCCGCATGCACCGGTACCAGCTGGCCAGCAACATTTTTTTGCTAACACAGCTGCAAGGGTCAGCTGTGTGCATCTCTGTCGCCTGTGTCCTGATGCTGATGCTGCCCCTCTCCTGCATCCGTTTCCCAGGTACCTGACCCCAGCCGGCGCCGTGTTCCGCCTGCTCACCGCCCCCGCTCGCCTCGGCCGCTTCTTTGACTCGTCTGGCAACCCTGTGTTTGCCCCCGAGCACGAACGCATCCTGGGCAAGGGAGCCAAGGCCACGGCTCGGCGGCAGGCCCTCGCGCGTGCACGCACCAGTAGCCTGGGCATGGCCTACAGCCTCAGCCTGGCCTGCAGCTTCGTGGTGATGGCGGCCATGCAGGGAGGGTATGCCTCAGCCTTCACAGGCCACTAGGCTGTGTGGCCGGTGCGGCAGCTAGTGCTGCCTCTCTGGAGTGTCTCGGGCGGGGGTGTACTTGCCGTTGCAGCTTGGCAGCTGCTGCCACTGCCTCTGTGCTTGTCATCACGGGCACACAAAATCGTGTGTTGTGCACCAAGCCTGGAGGTAACTACAGTTGTTGATTGGGGACGGTGAGGATCGGTTGCGGGCTAGTGCTTGTTGATTGGCATTTTGTGACGTTGTTGCTGTTCTACACAGCCCCTTGATGGGTTATACCGCCACATGGTGGTGGAGACTGTTGTGCTGCTGCCGCTCCGTCAGTCAGCCTGTACAATATCAGCATTTGCTCCACTTGTTCACTGCATTGCTGGTTGGTGGCGCGGCTGCCAAGTTTTGTTTGTGTTGGGCAGCATTTGTCCGCCACCATTGATTGATACCCTGTTCAGGCATGAATGCAGTCTATGCAGACGTGCCTCACCCAGAGCACGCCATGTTGGCCTGGGTGCAAGAGGCTGCCACACATCCTACCGCTTGATAACACCCCTTCAGCAGGGTCGCTGGCCTGGGCAGAATCTGCTGGGCTGTCTGCTGACGTGTTGGTATGATGCATGGCTGCATGCAGACATACATGCGCATCTCTTTGAGCCAGCTGTGAGGCCACGCCTTGGCAAGGCGCTGGCTGGCGGTGTAGATGCCCAGTTCACCTCTTGGCTTCATTGTTGTACTTTGGCAGTGGCCCATTGTTGTACTTTGGCAGTGGCCTACACCTTGCAACCAAGAGCTGCCATGGCGGCGGGAACAAAGCTGTGTCAGACGTACTCATACTGCATCTGTGCACCAACAGGCTGTCAGCTGCTTGTGTGATGTGTCCTGTGTGTGTTTCAATGCAACATGCCCCAGACAAGTGCAGGGTTGCATGTGTGTGTCAGTCAAATCACATTGCATGCTGTGCAGTTGCTGTTTTTGTGCAGTCAGGATTGGAGTGTGGAATGATCCACACGCTGCTGGGGTTTGATGGTGTTGCTTATGCAACTAGAAGCTTGTTTTCCAGTCTTTGAATGCCTGCGTTGATGTTGTGTGGCTTGATGGTCCTTCAGCACCGCATGGTCTGGCTGTTGTGGTTTCCCGGTCAGATGTTGCTGCTGCTGCTGCCGCAAGGCAGCTTGTCCATCACTGGGCCAGGCATGGCCGTCAGTGACAGGCTTATGCTGATCAGCCATGAAGGTGGTGACCAGTTTGAGCAGCTTGTGGCCAGCATATATGCAGATGCTTAGTCTAGGGTGGTTTGGGAGCCGCTGAAGTGGCATTGGTTGTGCATTTGTGCTGGCCGCTCGGTCGCTTGCTGCAGGGCGTTGTGCGGTGCGTTGTGTATGCTGGGTGTGCATTCGTGTGAAGTGGCGTCATTGTGCAGCTTGGTGCTTGCTCCTGCAAGCAATGTGGGCAAGTGCACTGAATGCGCAGGTTGTTGTGGCGTGTGGTATGTGCAGAGGATGTGCATGGTGTGTATAGCTTGCCTCACCTACCCAGCAAAGCACATACAAAGCTTGTCCCAATATCTGGCGCAAATGGTATATGTGTGTTATCTTGGTGTTATGATTGTGTGCTTGTTGTGTGTGGGATGCCTTCCCAGCGCTGGCCGCATTGGGCAGCCAGGCGATTGCTGCGCGGCTGCGCAGGTGTCTGTCTGCTGATTAACAGATTAGGCTTGGTTGCATGCATCTTGCTTTGTGACATGTTGCTTGGCATGTTGGATATCCACGAAGTTGCTTGGGCTTTCTGAGGGCCCATGTGTACACTATCTATATGCCTTCCCGCCTTGGGCCCCCCAGGCCTGGTGGGCTCTGCGTTCCTCCTTCTGTCGTGCTGCTTTGCTGCTTCTGCTTGCTGCCAAGTGTCAGCCTCCACAGTTATGCGGCCTGATCTTGAATGTTTCATTGTGTTATTGTCCTTGGGCGTGGGTACTCAAGCACCGGTGCTTGGGGCATTGACGACCAGCACCCAGGCTGCGTGCCAGTCAGCTGATTGGTGTGTTGACTGCAGTGATCTGACTGCAGTATGTTTGTGCAGCCATGAGTTGCATGCTGACATCTGACGCAAGTCTGTACAGACACATGTGTGTCGTAGCTTGGGGTATGTGGTCGCTTCACAACATTGCTGTAGCGAGGGTGTGTGGTCATGCATGGCGCAGACTGTTGACTGAGCCTGGCGCCGTCCAACATCTTTGCAAATCAGGAGTTTCAAGTGTGTTTTTGTGGGAGCTGGGGCACACCATGTGGCGCACATGTGCACATGGTGTGACGTGTTGCACCTCAGTCAGGGCGCTCAGCAAGTTTTGGTGTACGCATGATATCTATTAGGGGATGTCCCCCCTACGGCACCAGCACTTTGGCCAGGACACAAAGCTATGTGGACCTGACCCTTTACATGTTGTGGTTCCTGTCCACAAAGCATGATGCACCACTGCCAGTTGGCGAATAGGTGCTGCAGGACTCACGTGTGGGCTGCCATGCAGTGACACCTCGCGCGTGTGCACTACAGCCCTTGTCAGTCGCAGACATTGCCCCTGTCCACTGCATGTGACACACTGTTATCATTAGTTGTTAGTATAGAGTACTCAATATAACTAAAGATTGAGGCGCCAGGATGTATTCGTCGTCTTGCACATATTTCCACGACCTACTCAATCCAGCAACACCAGTAACTCTGCTTAACTCCACAAAGTTTGAACCAGCTGGTGAACCTGCAAGCATGTCTGGCATGCCGTGTCTCTTATCCCTGCCAGACGAGGCCCTCAAGCTGGTGATGCAATACGTACCTTTGAAAGAGCGGCTGACCAGCTGCTGCTTGACTCACACGAGGCTGCATGCAGCCGCAGTCGCAGCAACCCAGAAGCTGCAGCTTGGGGGCTTTTCACACCCGTTCTCAGACCAAGGAGCCCCTGCACTGCTGGCCGCCAGGGCCTGGCTGCCCCAGTATGGGCACCACTTGACGTGCCTACAGCTCAACCGCTTCCCCTATCTTCTGCAGCAGCTGCCCTGCACTAATCTCCTGGAGCTGCGACTGGAGGAGTGCAGTGTGCAGCTGGGGCGAATAGATGACCAACCAGGTGTGATCCATGCCTGCAGCAAGCTGACTCGCTTGGAGCTGTCGTGCCAAATACCCGACGCACTTCCAGGTGCTGTGGTGGACAGCCTGTCCAAACTGTTGCACCTGCAGCACTTGAAAGTTCTGGGATGGGCAAGGATGTTGCACCCGGGGTGGTTGTCCGAAGCCACACTGCCCTGCTTGACACACCTGATCCATCTCCATGTCGTGGGCCTGTCTGTTGAGAACCTTGCTCAGCTGGGTATGCTCACCAAGCTGCAGGATTTGTGCCTGGTGACAGCAGATGCTGATGGCATCATCTTTGGTCCTGCTAGTGCACCTGGTTTGGTGTTTCCTGCATCTCTCACAAAGCTGCAGTTGCCAGATAGGATAGAGGCTGGCATACTGTCCTTGATACCAGCAGGGCTAAGGGACCTTTATGTTGGCGGCCTCATCGAGGGTCCCGTTGAGGGGCATGGGTCACTGTTGTCCTACATAGCAGGGTTACAGCAGTTGACACAGCTTCGTTTGCATATTGAAGACTGGCCTCCTGCCGGTCCCGCATACTCAGCTCTCACAGCCAGCAGCAGCCTACAGTCACTCACGTTGTTTGAAAACAAGCTCCCCGTGGGGGTGTGGTCCCATGTGTTCCCTGCCACACGCAAGCTGCTGCACCTCACACACTTGTCCTGTGGACAGTCCTTTGCAGAGTCGGAGGCACAGGAAGTACCCTCAGCCTTTTGTGCAAGTGACTTGGAATGCCTTGTCAGCTGCTGCCCCAGCTTGTGCTTTATATCCATGTCCCTGCAGCACGGGCTGCATGTGTCTGAGCTGCGCATGCTCACTGCTTTGAGCAGCATGTACCTCAAATTTGCTGCTGCTGAGGCAGCAGATATAGAGCGCTCGATACAGGGCCTGGCAGCCATCACGCAGCTCAAACACTTGGGCATATCTAGATAGATGTGGATCAGCAGGACGTGACAGTGGCATCCCTCCTGCCCCTCACCAGCCTCACAGCCCTGACTCATCTGGAGTGCTGCCTCGAGACGTACATTGGAGATGATGTTCTGTTTCTTCACGTAAGCACCAAAGCTGACTGTGGATGTGGATGATACGCATGCCTGGGTTTGTGGCAGGGGCATGCCCACAACTCTTGAGTTGATTGAGCAGCTATTTTGGAGATGAGCAGGCCAGCCTGACTTGATCTGCCGGACAGATCTTTACAAGTACAGTCAAGAGACGTTGCATGCATCTGCGTGTACTGCATGCTGCTCCTGATGGAAATGCTGGTCGTGCTGCTCTGTGTGTGCTGCAGGCCAACTATGGCACTGCGTGGCTACAGCTGCTGGAGCGCTGCTGTGCTGACGATGTTAGCTGCCATCCCACAGCTCTGCGCAGCCTGGCAGAGCAGCTGGCTCAGCAAAGGGCGTTAACAGCTGAACAGCAACAGCAGCTGGCTGTTCAACAGGGCCAGATAGCTACCCAGCAGCAGCAGCTGTCAGCACAGCATCAGGTTGTGGCAGAGCAGGGTGCACGCATTGCTGCTTTGGAAGGTGCATTGCAGCAGCTGCTGCAGCGGCAATCACCACAGTAGACATGTGCATGGTACACCAGGCAACATGAGTACCTGCATACACATCACTGGCCCAGTGCCTGATACACACCACGGTGGTGTTGTTGTGTGCCACAAGCCTTCAAGGCGGCGCTGTAATTGATTACAGTGCTCATGTACTTTGCTCTGTTGGTAGATACTTGTTACTGTTTCTTACTGTTTGTCAGCAGTAGTGCCTCGCCAGACTTACAATGGTGCTGCCACCAGTGTTGGGCATATCATGCTCAGATGCTGTGCCTATTGGTGCGTGGCTGCGGGATGTGTTTGCCAGTACTAGATGCTGTTGCTCTTCTGCCAAATCATTTAGCACATAGACAAGAGGTGCGGACTCATGTAACTTGAGCAAGAGGTATTTAGAGGTATGAAATCATGTAACATGAGTCGGGTGCACATAAGAGTGGAAAGACCCCATGAGGCTGCTTGTCGTGGCATGCCTGGGGTCCCAATCATGCAGCAACAGCGCAGTGCTGGACGCCTGTGCATGCACAGTGCTGGGCGACTGTGCATGCATTCATGTTTGCTGAACCCAACATCACTTCAAACAAAATCTCAATCACATTCATGATTCATGAATGATTCCATTGTCACATCCAGCTCAGGCCAACCACAGATGGCCTGCCCTTCGGCAGACAGCTCAGCACACTTGACGATAATGACACATGCCGCTGCAATCACAATGGATAAACATTCCAGTCGCCACTGCCATAGCATCGCAGCCAACCACACACACTGCTGCCATAACAGTGCTGCGGCTTAGCTACTTTAGTAAGGCAGCCGCCCGCAGGGCTCCACTAGACTCGGCAACGGATGCAGCATGTACCACCACTCAGCACGCCCTCAGGGCCCTGCTTGCCTGGCCAGCTCCATGCAACACAGCAGCCAAACACAGTGTGACAATACCCTCATGTATGACCCCGCAGCGTGCACTTGCATGAGCCAGAACTCCACATCAGCACAGCTGTGCTGGCCCGCAGTAAACACTTGCTGCTGTGCACTGTGGCAGGCTGCAGCAGCCACATGCATGTGCCAGCATCCTGGCAATTTACGCCATGCATCAGCGCAACCCGGTTTTGAAGTAAGGACAGCAAGCAGAGTGTATTCAGTGCTGGTGGGATGCCAGCAGCTTCTGTACTGCCATGTGAAGCTGCTGCAGCTGTCCCTGCAAGCCAGCGATCTGCTCCGCTGCAGCATGCTGCTGTGCCGACAGCTGTCCCTGCAAGCCAGTGATCTGTTCTGCTGCAGCATGCTGTTGTGCCGACAGCTGTCCCTGCAAGCCAGCAATCTGCTCTGCTGCAGATGCTGCAGCCTGCTGCTGTGCTGACAGCTGCTCCTGCAGGTTGGCAATCTGCTGCTGCTGGCAACCAGTCACGACCCTGTGCTCAATCCTTTGCTCTACCAGCTGCTGTGCAAGGCTGCACAAGGCGGTGGGCTGGCAGTCTGGTTGTTCAGCGCACCACTTGAGCAGTTGCAGCCACACATCAGGAGCAGTGTCGTCCTGCAGCATAAGCGCACAGTTGTCAGCACAGGAAACATCACGATGTTGTCACACTGACTGGCCCACATTGCAGTGTGCTGATCTGTAACAAGTAACATGGTGCCTGCCAGACTGTTCTCACATGCCAGATGGCGCTGTGAGTTGCACAACATCTTTGCAATGCTGTGGCAGCACGCATGCCTTGCAGGAAACATAATGCAATGGCAGCATGCAGCTGCCAGGGTGTCACAAGTCCTCTGGCTCACCTCCGCGACGCAACCAAAGGACACGATACCGCCCTCGTTATTGATGGACCCCCAGCTGAAGACGATCGCGGTCAAATTTGTAAGGCTTGTCAGCGCCAGCAGGGAAGCAGCATCAAAGTGCTGGCTGGCCTGCGTCAGCACCAATTGCTTCAGCTGTGTAACAGCTGCCAGGCCCAACACATGCGACTCAAGCCCCTCGATGTCATCAGACTCACAGGCCACAGCCAAGCCTGTCAAGACAGTGAGTTTGTGCAGCTCAGACACATGCAGCCCGGGCTGCAGGGCAAGGGTGCCAGCCTCACACAAGCTAGGGCAGCTGTTGACAAGGTTCGCAAGGTCCTGTACACCCCAGGAGGGCGCGGGCGCAGGAGATTGCCCAATCAGTACTGCAATGCTCAAGCACGTC
This sequence comes from Desmodesmus armatus, assembly GCA_007449985.2. NCBI lineage: Eukaryota > Viridiplantae > Chlorophyta > Chlorophyceae > Sphaeropleales > Scenedesmaceae > Desmodesmus > Desmodesmus armatus. The sequence goes on from VIIQ02000234.1 coordinate 101,138, forward strand.
AGATGCAGCAGCTTGTGCTGAGGAGGGAACACATGTCGCCACACACCCCGCGGAAAGGTGATGTGGGCTACATGTCAACCAACACGTTGTAGAGGATCCAATCGCAGTATAAGAATGGGCTCAGCAGGCTGCTGCATGACGATGAATAGCGCTGGCAGTTGTGCAGACCAGTCGGCAAGGCACCACTCAATGGCAGGCTGGTAGCGTGCAGGGCACACGAGCCCACCATGTCAATTGTTCAGACAAGCAGCGTTGTGCATGTACATGCTGCCTCCTGCAGGGGAAGGCATGAAGGAGCTTCTGGAAATGTTCAATAAAAACCCCGGCATGACGTACAGGCCCCCAGCGCGGACACGCGATGGTGTCCTGAACAACGTCACGCAGGGTGTGACACCACTTGGGTTCAGCAAGGTTGACGTTCGAGAGGTGGCTGGCTTCACTGGGCCCAATCATCGTGAACCCTACATTGTCATGGTGCGTGACGACATACCTGCTGCGCTTCAGCAGCTTGTGCTCAAGTGCCCTGTGCCCCAACCAGGGGAGGACCCACAGACCTTTGCTAAGTATGCACGGGAGCTTGTGGTCAATGGGGAGCGTGTCATCATTGAGATGTGGACAGCAGACCTCTGGCTGAAGGCACAGGTGGGCTCTTGGGGCTCCAGAGAGCTGCTGCGGCATGGGAGCAGACCCTGTCAGCCACGGGAAGGCCGTTCACCTTTGCCAACATGTCGATCAACGGCACTTGGGAGAGTTCTGTTTTGGAGCAGGTTGAGGGCATGGTCCACATGCAAGATGCCATTGCAGCATACTTACAATGTGAAAGCCCCTCAACTGTGTTGATCGGCAGGTCCATTGCTGTGCCCAGGTATGACCCGATCGTGGACAACCTTCATGCACACCCAGCCTTCTTTGGTCGGACTGCAAACAACCTCACACTTGCTGATGTGGCTTACCGAGCTGTGGCTGGCAGCAGCGGCGTGGAGGGCACGTACTATGCGCAGGTCATCACCATGGGGAAGCTGCAAACTGTGGATGGCGAGAAGCAGTTTGTGTTTTGCAAGGGCTATGAGAAGGTGTCAAGCCCCCAGCTCAATCCGCTCAGCATGCAGCCACTTGTGTGGGAAGCTACCCCCCGGGCTGAGGCTCACATCAGCAAGAAGGCAAGAAAAGTGAACACAGTGCCTGGCCACTTCTTTATTCTGGATGCACAGGCACTGCAGCGCCAGGTGTGCATCGTGCCCAACTTCAAGTTGGGTGCTGGGCACTTCTTCATCAACCCATTGGTGCACGAGGCAGAGGAGCACTTGGTGGGCATGCGGGGTGGCGCCGACAGCACCTAAGGGCACCCCCGGCAGTGTGATTGATTTCAACAAAAGCAGGAGAACTGGGTCGACCTTCTGTTTCGGTGGTTCCCAATCAGTTGCAGTGCAAGCACCAGCCGATTGCTGCTGAGCAAGCAGTTGAGATCGGGAGTGAGTTGTGGTGGAATTGGTAGAAGATTTCATGAGAACCTTGTGCATCATGGCCTGAAGTATGCTCAGTGGGTGGGTTCAGCGGTTTGTGCTGAAATACGTGACCTCCTGTGACATCTTAGGGTGCCATAGCCTCCCTAGGCATCCAGGCTCGACATACATGCACTGTAGATAGTAATGAAAGTGATGTGGTCCCTAGAACGCAGCTATCAGGCGCTTCAATGTCCAGGGTTTGACATAGATGTCTAACTTCGATGTCCAACATCGCCTGGATATCGCCTGGACATCGGCCGATGTCCAGCGCCGATGTCCAACCGGTCGATGTCCAACACCGCGACGCGGCGGTGTTGAACCTCGCGCCGTGGTTCAACATCGCTTGAACATCGAACACATGGTGTCCATACTTTTAGAGACGTAGCTCCAGGCGCACTGGGTTGCTGCTGGTGGTAAGAGCAGAGTATGCAGGACCAGCAGGAGGGCAGTTGATGCCCAAACGCGGGCACAACTTGAGGTGCGTCAAACGCTGCAGCTGAGCCATGCAGAACAAGAAAGAGCCCTGCCCGTCTACAGGACCCCGTACAGCATACAGAACATGCAGCTCCTGCAGCTCCGTGGCGACCAAAGACAGTATGCTTGCCTCCACCGGTGACGACAGCAACAGTGTCTCCAGGGAGGCAGGGAGCAACAAACCAGGGACACTGCTGGGGCCCAGCCCGGGGCTGATTGCAAATCCGTCAGCACACAGGTCAAGCTGCCGCAGCCTGCTGAGTGCACCCAATTGCAAAAGGTTACCACGGGTCAAACTGTCAAATTCCAGGTGAGTCAGGCGCTGCAACCGTGCCAGCGTGGCATTGGACAGCTTGAGTGGGTTACTGAGTCGCACAGCCAAGTGCTGCAGCTGCACCAGGGCTGACAATCTGTGCACCCGGTTGCCCTCGAGGACAGCGTCATGGTGACTGTATGTTCCATCTCGAAGCTCCAGGTGCGTCAGCTTGGTGCAGTGCTCAATCAAACCTGGGCAGCCACCTGGGTCTCCGGTGGTGCTGCGCAGCTGCACAATGCAGCGCAGTACCTTCAATTCCACTAGGTGTCGGCAGGGGAGGCCCCGAAGTGGCTGTTCCAGTGGAAAGCCTCTGCAGTCCAGGCTCGTTAAGTGCTGAACATAGCGAGGCATCCATGCCAGAGCAGACTCTGCAGACATGGGTGTAGTGACTTCAAGCTTCAGGGACTCTGTCGCAGCTACTGCTGCAGCATGCATCCCTTTGCTGACCAAGCAGCAGCTGCTCAGACGGTCCTTCTGCGGGACATGCTGCATCACAAGCTTGACGGCAATGTCCGGGAGGTCTGAGAGACTGCCCATGGCGTATGCTTACTCCTAGCTGGTGTTCAATTCCAGAGCAGGTTACAAGGTCACACAAAACTCAAGCATCCGCAGGCCACAGTCAGGCGAGCAACGCGACAAACGATAGCTTGGCAATTTTCAACGGCACCAGCAGTTCAATAAAATAGAAGGCAGTGGGCCATGAACCCCATTCCGGTTTTTGATAGTTTGAACAGGTGCTGAGCAGTGGTGCGGGTGCTGCACAAACACAAGCAGGCCTGCAATCTGCCAGGCATGGTATCAGCTGCACAACACAGGTGAGGGCCAGGGGCTGAGAGGCTTTCGAACTAGGCCCGGTACTGGGCTTTTGTACTGAATTTTCCAAACTTGTAAGCATCACGTGGTAGGGAGAGTTCGGAGTCTGCCTGCTTGGGTTCCGGCAGCCAGTTGGCAGCCTGCTGTGTGCTTCCCTGCCCACCCTATTCTGCAAAAAGCTCAGCTGCTGCTACTGGAACGCACGCCTGCGGTGCATCAGGCAAGGGCAGCAACTGCAGCACACATGGACTTGTACTGCCGACTGGGCATACGTTTCATGCACAATGCCTCCATGCATCACAGCCTGTTGTAGCGCACATCCCTACCAGATAATGAACAGCCTCTCAGAGTCTGGTGCGCACAAGGGCGACAGGATCAAGTGAAGAGTTCCGAGCACTGTAACCGGAGGCGTGCTTCGCCGACCACAGCGCGACTCAATGCGACTCGGCCAGTCACAGCGCACTGTTCAGCTGACGAGCAATGCCAGTTTGAATCCACTTAACAATTGCGATAGACCTCAACCAGATTCAGTTACACATTTCTTCATCTCAGCAAGCAAACAAACCCCCCATGGGCAGTCACCCAGCTGGAACTCTTGACACTCAAGAGGGGGGCAGAGGCAGGGCACCCTAAGCAGCGCAGCCACCATGGCTGGCTCAACAACCACTCGGGTCGGCCAGGGTATGCCAAACAGCCACACTATGCAACAAGTGCAGAAAAGCAGGTCAGGTTGTCAAGCCAAGTAACTGTTTGAGAGGAGGGTTTGTACTCCTGGGCTCCTGCCGACACTGCTGACAGGCAGCAGTGACATACACCCTGGCCATTGATACATACAAGCAGAGACCGATTGGCTGGCTGCAGGCCATGGTGTGGCTGACACAAGGCCAGGAAAAGCTTTCGGCGCAAGGTCAGCCTCGTGCTTCCCCGACAAGCTTGTTGGATCAGTAGAACCCACAGTTGAAACCCCCCAGCCGCTGGGCAGGCCAGCACAGCTGCCCAAGCATCTTTCAGTAACAGGACAGACACTCAGCTGAGCACACAAGCAGAAAACAAGCAACGCACAAAAGCAGCTGAGAGACGGACACACCTCACGCACACGTGCTCAACATGTGAGCCAGCCACACACCCGGCTTCAACTCACCGCTCCTCTCGCACACGGCCGAAACCCTGGACGTTACAAACACCCCAGAACAGACCATGAAGCAGGCACAACCAACAGAATGTAAGCCGTAGAAGCATGCAGTGCCGCCTTTTCTGGACAACATGTCGGCACCAAGAAGCAGCACAAGCAGCACAAAAAAAGCAACCTGCACGGGTCAGCAGTACTGTACGGCTGTACTGCATTGCTGACCTGTCCTTTTATGCTGTACTGCTGCGACGCATCAGCGTCCCTCAGAGGACGCGCCGTCAGCACCAAATGACGACATACCTGCAGCGGCCTCTGCGCCAAAACCGGCCGGGACCAAAAGCCGGCTCTGCAGCCAGCTGAAAGCCAGACAGAAAGGTTCAAGGCAAGTGGGGCCCCAGAACCCCACAAACATGCCTGCAGGAATGCCACCGACAGCTGCCACGTGCTCGTGATAGTGGCAGCTCAAACCTCACCACCTCTCCATAAAGTGAGGCGAACGCCCAACCGCAGGCACCCACGACGCATGCTGCTGTGTATTCCATCCCAAGCTTGAGCGCTTTCTGTACAGCCCTCAATTCCAACAAGCAGCATCCATGCGCTGCTAGGCACCCATAACCCCCTTTGCTGAGTTACATGCAAGGGCACAGGAACCAGCCAAAGCAGGGCCAGTACTGTCACAAAGTGCTGGATCTGTGCACTGCCCAACAGACGTTGATACAGAGCATCGCCCGCATGCAGCAGCACAGCAGCACGGCCAAGGCATGACAAGACGCATACTATGGGTGAGCGAAGCCAGAGGCAACAGGAGCAGGAGCAGAGCAAAGCCCTGGCAGCAGCCGAAAAGCTCTGCATTTGCAGGGATCCCTCAGCCCATGAGCAGCCTGCCACATCGACCAACGAGGCATGCACAACGGCATCCTGTCTTCCCCACTCACTGACCAAGCTGGAAGCCAGGTGAGCACAGCAGCAGGCAGCAAAGACCCACACACCCCATCCATACACCAACGATACCCTGCTGTACAGTGCAGAAAGCACTCGTTCTGCAAGCAAACACAACCCATGCCAGCACGGCAGGAAACCAAATGACAAGCGAGCCATGCCAGCACAGCAGGACACTAGCATGACAAGCGAGCCATGCCAGCACAGGAAGATAGCATGACAGGCGAGCCGACGCTGGCACGATTTCTGCTGCCAGGAAAGTTACTGTGCTGCCCTGTTCTCCTTGAGCGGCACTGAGGCAGGACCTCTCTCGTGTCGACACCAGCACAAAACGCGACTGCGCTGCACACCACCAGCCAACACACACAGGGCGCGGCACGGAGCGGCTTTGCACCACTCGCGGTCAAAATCTGCCGCGCGCCTGCAACACCAACTCACAAACGGACACACTCTGCGGCCCCCGATATCACTGTGTACACAGCCGCACCACTAACCCATCTCATACTGTAACACATACACCACTGTGTCACGGCCAGCCAAAACATCTGCAGCTCGTCACCTGCAGATGCAGTTGCTGCTGTCATGCTGCAGCAGCCCTGACTGACAGGTTGTTCATTTGCGCTGCAGCGCCCCAAGAAACACGGCTGCGCAACTGCAGGAGAACATGGCTGCAACCTGCTGACAGCGCCCCTGTACCGACTGCAAGAGGATGCTGCCGCATGCAGTAGGAAACACCGAGGCTGCGCCCGACCACAGCTCCTGCTGCAAGGTTGCTGCTGGTTGCTGCTGGAACTGCTACTGCTGCCATTGCTGGGCCTGCAGCCACTGCACACACCCCTCATGGCAGAGGCTCCTGTACAGCAGCAGCAGACGCAGAAGGCGAAGCAGCATGCCACAGAGTCAGTCTGGTGTCTGAGTGAGATCGAGTGCTTGTGCGCACAGAGCTTGGCTGCACAGAGCTGCTACTAGGCATGCAGGCTCCACCCATGCTTCCTTACACGCCCTGCTGGCCTGCCTGCCAGCCAGCCTGCCAGCCTGTCTGTTTCTCTGCCTGCTGCCTGCCTGCCGGCCTGGTTCCTCCGTCACCACAAGCCTGCACCCTCTCCCTGGACAACCAAACAACCACACCAACACAAGAATGGTATCTAATCACCCCACAGCAAACACGAAGTGCTATTTTCGATGCCTCCCTCCCTCTCACCTGCACGTTGCCCAGCCTGTTGAGGTGCAGGTATGCATCAGTGCCGTATCCCTCCATGGAGATGATCTGCAGGTCACCACCAAAGTAGCGCGCATACAGCCGGCTGATAGGCAGACCGTAGCCGTAGCCTGCCAGCACAGCAGGCCCGTCCTCGTCGTCCTGCAGCACAGCACGGCACAGCACAGCACGGCACATCACAGCACAGCACAGGATCAGCACAGGGCCCATAGCATGCCAGCACTGCCAAATGTTCCTCGTCATACTGGGAGGCTTCTAGTGCTGAAGGCTGACGAGCAGTATCAGAGCACTTAACAGCTTGTGCGTTGCATCCCTTCTAACCTACGCAACATGACAAGGGTGCTGATGGGCCCCATCCGTCACCAACACGGTGACGATGGCGGGAATGAAAGCAGGGTGCCCCGCCCCAGCCCCACCTGCAGCGTCTCCATCTGCACCCTCGACTTGGCTGTGCTGTAGAGGTAGGTCCATATGCTGGCCAGGCCGCTGCGTGGGATGCCTCCACCCTCGTCAGACACCTTGATAGTCACGTCCTCACCACCCTCGGCAACAACCAGCCTGCAGGACACAGCAAGTGCAGGAAACAAAGGTCGCTAGTGAGGAAAGCATATGTCAGAGCCTGCGGACCATTGCTATGTGTTACTGGGGTGAAATAATGAGGTGTGTAGCTTGTGCCCTTTCTTTTGCATCACATCCTACTAGTAACCCAAAGTTGCAGAGGCGTGACAACAGTGGCCGCAACTGTGCAACGCTGTGCAGTACTGGGCAGACACACTGCCAGCTCAACAGTCTACCCCGGCCCTGCAGCGACAAGTAGCCCGAAAGCTCTCGAACCGGCTGGTTTGTTGGTAATGATTCCAAGGTACATTCATTAGCAAGTGCTGAGCCCACCTGATTGGCGGTGGCTCGTCGTCTGCGTCCTCAAAGCGGTCCTGCACAGCCCTCAAACTGTTCTTCACAAGCTCGAAGATCATGTGGTGCAGATGGCTGGGCACGTAGGGAAACGTGAAGGCGGGGTCGCCGTAGATCGACACGTCCGGCGCCAAGCCATACTCCCGCATGCAGATGCTGCGAGCGTCATTGATGGCGTCCTGCGCGACCTGTTGTTCGGCAAGATGCAACATAAGCAGCCAAAGTGAGCAGGACGTTCGCAAGGGCGGCACTTGGCCAGCAGCAGCACTCAGACGCACTCCAGCACGCACGTACAAGTCTTGTGCTGCCAACAATCGGCGCTGTTACAACGACACCCATTCCTGCAACATGCTACACTGTGTGCCACCCGAGGCATTCCTGTGCTGCTGCTGGTTGGAAAGTCAGCCCCAGCCATGGAAACCTAGCCCGGCTGCACCCACAACGAACTGCACTGGCGCCCTGTCTTAGCTGCACTGGTGCCCCTGCTGCTGACATAGCCGGCTCCTCACCTGCCACGGAGAGCACTTGGTGCACACCAGCCCTATGTGGTTGGGCTTGGGCGGTTCATGCAACGCGATGTGCTGACCTGCAGATGCACACAAACAGCACAAGACAGCGAGCAGCGTCATCACTTGGCTGCTCTCCACACGCGTCGTCATGTGGATGCCCAAGCAGGCCCGTAACACACACAGCGTGGGTGGGCACATGTGTACTGCCCATCTACTAGCCTGTCCTCAAGCAACCAGTAAGCAACCTGCTGCCGACCACTGAATACCCCGCCAGTACGGGTTTGGTTGATCCCCCCTCCCTCCCACAATAAAACACCATGCCACGCACCTTCCGCTGGACCCCCCTCCCCCATGATGTCGGCAGCACCACTCACCGATGAGTATGCGGATGCCAATGCGGCTGAGGTAGAAGCCGTCCAGGAACTGGTGGATCTCAGGCATCTCCACCAGCACTGCTCGCTCACTCATGTCGCGCTTCAGCTCAGCAACGCCCTGCAGCACACACAGGAATGACAGGCACCACCACATCAATACTGGGACAAAAGGCAGCGGTGGGCATCTGGGGAAGGAGCTCATTTACGCTGCAGCTCGCAAACTCAGCCTCCCTCCCACCCTCACTTCCTCGTTCACTTCGACCAGCTCCCTCCTCTCCCTTCTGCCCTGTCCATCCAGTGACACCCCACACATGATCCCCAAAGGTTCTCACCCACGCATTCACAACAAACAAGGGCTGAGCTGGGTACCACCCGCCTTAAAAATACTTACCTTGGCCATGACTGGCACCACGTTTGCGTGACGCCTGTAGATGTGCCGCAACAGCTCAGTGAACTTCAGCTCATCAGTGGCATCCTGGACACACAACAACAGTGTGACACAACAACACAATCGGGTGCACATCTCCCTGCATGGCTGATAAGCCTACCATCAGCCTGCATGTGATGCCGGTCTCACCCTGCTGGCAGGCCCATGTGACTCAACCAGCCCATGCAACCCGGGTCAACCTATGTGACCCAATCAACCCATGTGACCTGTGCCGGCCCATGTGACCCCAGCTGTCCACGTGACCCCAGCCGGCTAAGAAGCTTGATGAGGGCTAGCTCTGACATCACAGCAAAGCTGGCATACATTGCTGACATGCACAGCAAGCATATATCACTGACAAGTAGGCTCTAAACACCCGTCAACATCATTCATTGTGGGCACGCGAGGCTGCCCCAGGCGATGCATACGGCTGCCGCTGTATCCAGTGCCTGCTGTGCACACAGCCGCTGGACAAGCTGCCACTGGTCTGTGAGTGTGCTGCTGGCCCCACGAAATATGGTTGGCATGGTGCATGTGTCTACATCCAGCACCTCTACTTCGCTGTGCTCTGGCTGTGCTCCTGTTCACTGCCTGGTTGCGCATCAGCTGACAGCTGCCTCCCTGCTGGCTGCGCAGTGCTGTCCTTCGCCATGCTGTGCCGCGCTGTGCCACAGCTTTACCATGCTGTGCCATGATGTGCTGTACCTGAATGCGAGGGAATGACCGCAGCTCGTTGAAGGACTCCACGTACCAATCACGGACCTGCGCAGGACGCATGGCAGCAGCACAAACACAGTTGTTGTGGGTATATTTGCAGGAGGGACACCTTTGCCACACACCAAGCCAGTGCCCACCAAGCCCTCCGAGGTTGGAGAGTGTGCCGCAGTCCAGTGGCAACACAGCCTGGCAGCATTGCAGTCAACATGTCACTGCCACCAACTGCTCCTGGCTGACCAGGCTATGGTATGGCCTTGCCGGCATGCTGGTTGCCTGTGTTGCAGCAATGGGCAACACCATGCTGGTGGACGCAACAGACATTGCCCAGAACCTGGCCCAAGGCAGTGTTGGCCACATCCAGCCAGGCCTAAGGCATCTGCTGGATCCAGCTGGTACCATGGTGTATCTAAAAGCGCACCCTGTCCCCAATACCCCCGTCCACACACAGCCTGTACACTGGTATTTCTCTGTTGTTGCTGGTCAGTCAAGTCTGCAGAATGTATTGATCGCTCAGGCCTTGTTTCATGCACGTAGTAGGTGGGCATCCTTGAGGGTTGTGTATGCCACATGACGGCAGGCAACGACCCCAAGAAGGGTGAAGCTGATGCGAGTGACACGCAGATGCAAGTGGGGTGGCTGGGGTGCGGCACTGCTGCTGCTGTGGGAGTGTGTCCATCCCAGCTGTGGCTGCACAGGGAGAGCATCCAAACATGAGGCTCACCTTGAGTATCTGTGTTTTGCTGGACAGGCCGTATGGCAGGTTCTCCAGCTCAGCAACCCTGTGGGCCAGACGCACTGGCAGTTCCTTGTGCAGGAACTGGCTGGACAGCACCAACTGACGTTCAATGGGATTGCTGCCAAAGTCAAGCATATATTTGAGACTGACGCCAGTCTGCTTCTTCAGCGCGTGAGCGAAGATATCGTCGACCAGCTCGCGTGGCACGCAGTCTGCCAAGCGGATGCCTTCCTTGACACCCATGGCCGTGGCTGCAGCAGCCCGCACTGCAAGCCTTGCTGCTGATGAAACCATCTGACTTATGGGCTGTGCTGCCATGACAACTATTGTACAGGGGAGGAGGGCGCTGATGGCACTGCCATCGCTGGCTCCCTACTGATGTCTGTGCATTGTTCTGCTGGTAGGGCGATTAGGGGGCTTGAACCGTGTTTGGGCAAAATGCGAGAAGAAGCTTGACTCGAAGGACATAGGGCAGCCCACGCTGTGGGTGGGTGGGTTGGGGAGCAGAGATGAACAAGGACTGCAGCAGTGCGAGATGACGTCGTTGATCCTTGTGGCCAGGCGGAAAGATCACAGCAGCTGAGCACGTCCTATCAAAACGATGGTGCAGACATTGTGACTGTGTTCCCTCCACTTGACAGTTGCTGACTTGTCAGTAACCAGGTCAGCATTCAACAGAACAGATTGGGTGGGGGGAGGGTGTTTGTAAGCTGGACGTTATTGAAGGTACCACACAGCGTGGTTGCTCTCTCAGCACAGTTGTTGGTCTGTTTCACTGTCTTATCTAGTGAGCGGCAGGGGTGTGCTGGGGGGGGGGGGGGGGGGGCTCCTGCAGGGCTCTCATTGCAGAGGTCTCCTGTGGCTGGTGGCAGATACTCAGGCACAAAGCATGTACCACCTGCTGCTTGCTGTGTGTTGCCAGATAGGCGGGCGACAGGACCGACCACACAGCTGGAGGCTCCTGCCTTGCATCCATGGGCAGTACTGGTACAGCCTGGCACGGTGCTGCAGCACTCAGAAAGCTTGACTGCTGTCATAGACAGGGGGGGGGGGGAACAGTGGGAGATTGAAAGGGTGGCAATATGTGTGGGAACTCACATACGGCCATGGACAGCATTTGGCAGCAAGCTGACCTTGTACTGCGCTGGCCAGCAAACCACATCAGCGCACCTCACTCTGGTCACCACGTTCCTGTGCAGCCCAAGTCATGTGATGAGGGGTTGTTACACAGTGCCACTCCAATTTTCTGTTTTGACAGGACGGGTCCACGGAAAACGCAACATGCAGCATGGGCAGCATGCCTGAATCCCATCCCTTTGGCTCCACTCATGGCCAGCAGGACTCCACTTCCCGGACAGCCCGGATACAGCTCAAGCAGTCAATCTCAAGCAGCATGCATGGGCCCTGCACATGCGTACGTGCACACACAACCAGCCACACACTTTCATAAGCAGCCCTGTATCAGGTAGCTGCATCAGGTAGCTGTTGTGAAACTTCCGCGCTCTGCACTTGGCCAAGTGGTGGCCTACTGGTCGCACCCGAAGAGGACACCTGAGCCACTGCGCAGTCACGCTATACACTCAATCCACAACAGAAACCTCCCCTCCTGTCTGCAGTTCCAACCCAACAGCTTTGGCTGCAAAGCTGGTGGACTGTGTGCTGAGCACTGCAGGCAAGCCTCGACCTGCGGCAGGTGGTGCTGCAGGCACAGGCTATGCCGGGCAGCCTGGCCACACAAACCCACAATCAAACCAGTATCTCACCACACCATTGCTCAGCCTAAATTTGGTGCTTGGCTGTTGCAAACAGCTCTGCCTGCAGGATATTCAGCAACACAGGCTGTATACAACCCGCTGGCCGCCACTGGTGATCTGGCAGACCTCACCAGCAACAGCGTCCACTGTCAACACACAGACTTTCAAAGGGCACGCTGCCATGCATTACTCTTTACTGCATATGCCACCCACCACACCAAGCAGTGCACCTTGCTGCCCCATCAGCAAAGCCAAACTCACCAAGCCTCCCAAACGCAGCCTCGGCTGCTGGGCTCACTGCGCAAGCTGCAGGCCAACAGGGCGGGCAGTTCTGCTCACGAAGAGCAACACACCAGCACAGCACACCTTGACATGTCCATCTCAATTCACCAATGCTCCTGAGGCAGTGTTCCCAGGGAGAGACTGCACAGTTTTCCGACAATACCGATGCAGCACAGCGGCCATCAACACATCAGGGCGCTGACTGCCTGTTGCTTCTTGCCCTTTGTCTCCCCCATCTTATACTCCACGCTACCTTACTTGGTGTCTGCAGCAGCAGGTGTGACCACCGGCGCTGCCTGCTGCATTGATGCTGTTGCTGCCTTCAAGGCAGTGGCAGCGGCTGCAACAGCCTTGCAGGTGGGCTTGTGCTGCTTCCAGTGCTTGCGCTGGTCTGCTGCCCCACAGTATCTGGCCGCACCACACGCGCTGCACGTGCTTGCCTTGCCTGCTGCCAGCTGCTGCTCAGCTGGCTTGTCAAAGCAGCAGCAGCTGGGCTCGTTGCAGCAGAGGCGGGTGGGCAGGGCGGCACACAGCAGGCTGCCGAAGTTGAGCAGGCTGTCTGCTAGTGCTGTGCCTTCACCTGTGTTGTTCAGCTGCTGCCACGTGTGGGTAACGTCCTCAGCAATCTCGTCGTGTCCCCAATGCCTTGTGCCTGCCAGGTGTGGTGGGACACTGGGTCGGACTTGGCCACCTGGTGGACCCTCGTGTTGCCACCACCGTGCTTCTCGCAGTGCTGCAGCTTCTGGGTCTTCTGCAAGCTTGCAAGCGCTGTTGGCAGCTGCTGCAGCGGCAGCCAGAAGCTGGTTGAGTGCGTCGAGCACAGGCCTGCCGAGCACAGCATGCAGTTGCTTGGTACCCTGCACTGCTGCCGTGCCTTCTGATGTTACCAGCTGCTGCAGAACGCTGCCCAGCTGCACCACACAGTGCTGAAGGCAGGGCAGGCACTGCTCTGGGAAGTTGCCAAGGGCGTCAGGTGCGTCAAGGATCATTGGCTGGTTGCGTGTTATGAAAAGCCGGCTTCTGTCAGCCAGGGCTGCCTGCAGGGCCACTCCTGTGGTGTAGAGCGCCCGGCCAGCCAGCAGCAGCCACATGCTGGCGGTATCAGCTGGCTGTGTGGACGCAGGTTGCGCCGACTGCCAGTCGGTAAGGCCAGGCTGCCGCAGTGCATTGCAGTCTGTCCTGCTGCTGCAGCTGCCTGCATTGCTGCTGCTGGCACTGGCAATGCTTGTTGAGTCTAGCGGTGCTGCAATCGCAACAGATGCCGATGGTGGCAGGCGGGTCACATGAGGGCTGCCTGTTGTGCTGGTCACCTGTGCTGAGCAGACAGCGACTGCCCCTCGTGCTGCTACCATCCCCTCGCAGGCCAGACGGACATTGGCAGCAGCATCAACGTACCCACTGTGGTGCTGCAGCCTCTTGAGGCAGCTGAGCAGCAGGGACAGCAGGGCAGCGGCATTGCTGCTGTCTGAGACACGCTGCATGAGCTGCTGTGAGTTGCCAGCTGCCATGATCTGCATTGCTTTGACGGCCAACTCCACACCTTTGAGTGTGTAGAAAGGCTCTGCCTCGCAGTCTTGCCTCACCGCTGCCTCCAGCCTGCTGAATACTGTGCAAGCACTCATGCCCTCCAACAGCCATGCAGCCGCCACTCCTGCAGGACATTTGACACAGCAGGCAGACTGAGCCTCAGTCGACGGTTTGCTGACGCGCATGTGGCGCATGTGGGCAAGCACTGCGTCTTTTCGTCTGCTAACCATAAGCACTGTAGTTTGAAGTGTCCTGCATGCCAAGCCTTGACGGTGACATGGCTGAGCGTCGCTGGTTTGCTTAGTCAGCCTGACTCATGGTGACCACACAGTGTAGCCCAAGGCTGGCGGCTGCCGCCAGTGCAGGTGCAGGATGCATGTTGCACTTACCATGCTGAGTGGCGCAGGCTGTCATGCTGTCTCCCAGCAGCCGGAAGAGCTGATCCTCCCAGCGCTTGAGCTGCGCCCTGAGGCCTGAGGCAGCCAAGGCAGCAGGCTTCCGGCCCAGCAACCCTATCACGGAATCAAGCAATCTGCTATCATCCCATGCTGAGGAAGCGCTCTGAGCTGCAGACGCCTTGGGGTCGGTGCGGCGGTGTGACGCTGCCAGCTGCTGCTGCAGTGGCAGCAGCTCCAGACAGCCATGAACAACGCCCTGCATGACAGCTGAGCCTGGCGGCCGGGAAGAGCTCGGGCCACTGCTGGCTTGCTGTGGGTCTGCTGCCGCAGCTGGCAGCTTGGCGATAGCCATGCACATGCTACTGGCTGTCAGCACGCTGTCCAGCACATCTGCCTCTGGCTGCAGGGCTGCAAGCTCCGCCAGCACCAGCAAGAGAGGTGGCAGCAGGCAGCCCAGGCGCATGCTGGCAGCAGCACCAAAAGATGACCCAGCCTGAGTGATACTAGTAGCCTCTGTGCTGACCGCCCCAGGGTCCAGCACACTGCTGCGCAGGGTGCTGGCTGGCTGGCCTTGCTGGGCAGCGGATCCTGCAGGATTCTTCAGGTGATCATGCAGCTGGTGGAGGGCCCAGTTGACAGCGTCCAGGCAAATAGGCAGCTCTGGCCTTGAGAGGTCACTGATGACATCCTGCAGCTGCTTAGGATCCAGCCTTACAGCCTGCAGGAGGGCCTCATGGTGAGACGGCACAGCTGCTGCATCTTCATCAACAGCTGCTGGCCTGGCGGTGCTGGCCTGCGCACGCCGCCCCTGGCCACCCTTGCCTGCACTACTGCTTGCAGCGCTTCTGCCACGCGCAGTGCGTGCTGCTGCTCGGGGCTTGCCCTGCTGTGCACTGTGTACGTGGGCGACGCGCAGCCCCAGAAAGCCGATGACAACTCGCAGGACTGCATCCCAGCCTTGGTCTGACGCAGCTGCCACAGGCTTGGTGTGCTTCAAGAGGCTGCAATCCACCCCAGCACATGTCTTCACAAAGGCCTCTGCACGCGCACAGCTGCCAGCAAGCAGCAGGGAAGCTTTCTCAGAGTGTGGGGAGTTGGAGCTCTTCTTGGCTGCTGTCATGCATTCCTGCAGGATGGCGTCGCAGCTCCAGCCAGCTGTGATGATTGCCGCCACTGTGGTGAAGTGGTAGCCATCCGAGACTGCTCGAGTGACTGACGCGATGTCAGGGTGTGGCTTGATGGAGCCGCTGTGGCCGGTAGATATGTGCACGCACTCTGCCCATATGTATGTCAGCACCAAACCAAGGCTCAGCATGTCACTCAGGGGCTTGGCTGCCTGACGAGATGCCGCGTGCGAGCTCTGCGTCATGCGCTCCAGCTGCTGCTGCATGTTCTCTGCATGTGCCGCTATGCAGAAGAAGGCATCAGGCATCACAGTCAGGAGGCCTGCAGCATTGAAGATGACAGAAGCAACAGCACAGCAGTAGCGAACGCTGAGGGCATGTGCAAGGGTGCTCAGCACAAGCCTCTGCACAGCAGTACTGGCCTGGTACAGCATGTGCAAATACCAACAAATCATCAGCGTTTCATTTCAAATTGCCAGGCCATGGTGAGAGCGAAGTGCGCTGGCAATCTGTGAAAGGTCGCATGAAGCAGTGTGGGGACCCCCGCACGTCTCAGACTAGACCCATAGGCATGGGTGGTTTTGCTGCCATGTTTGGATACTTCCTGGGGAAAAAACGCTTCAGAGTCGCCCACCCAGCAGTGCAGGCGAGCAGGCCCCACGGAAACGCCCTCTCGGCAGACACCAACCCTCTGTACTCACCTTGCTGCATGCACATCAGGCAGAATCCTTCAGCCTGCATGTAGGTGGCCCCTGAGATTGCTTCGGGAAGGGTCATCCACTGGTTCAGCACAATTGCCAGGTCCCACAAATGCTCAAAGGAGTCCAAGGTCCTTCCACTTGCAGGAGGGATGTGCTGGCCTTGCAGGAAGAATGAGCTGCTGCTGCTGTATGTGTTGTTCACCCTGGCACTGCTGCTCGTGGTGCTGATGCTGCTTGTACATCCTTGATGTTTGATTTGTTGTCCATCTGTACCTGTGCTGGTGCTGTTGGCGGGGCCGGGGCAGCTTCTGCTCACAAACAGCTGTAGGCCTTCACCAGTGCTGCTGTGAGAGCTGCTGCGAAGTCCAGCCGCTTCTTCCTCGCCTGTGAAGTGACCAATACCAGCTCTTTCTTGAAACTCTTCTTTTCTGCTACCTTGCAGAACTGGGACAGACTGCTCGCTTTCGCGAGCAACTCCAACGTTGGAAGGCCACGAAATTCACTCATGCTGCCCTGAACGACGTCCAAGGGATGTTGCCAAGTCGATTTCCCAAGTTACATGCGGATTGATCGTCTTCCACGATGACAGTTTGATCAGTACAAGGTTGTTGACTCACCACCTGTCATGGTTCAGTCAAACTGCCTAACCCTAAACCGTGGACACTTTCTTGTTGACTTCACCGCTTCCGCTGCACTTGCTTCCCAGTCAAGCAAGACTCACGACACACAGGTGGCTGTCTGGCGGCATGCAACAGACCTTGCAATGCACCCTGCCTACTGGGAAAGTTCCGTTCTGGGGTCTGACTGGGGCGGTGTTGGATTGGTGTGGGATTGGGCTGGTGGAATGAGGCCTTGCCAAGTGCCCTGCATTACAGCTGCGCCTGGCGACCTGCCGGTCCACTGCTGTTGCTGCCACTGGCAGCTTCGCAGTGGCCATGCATATGTGACTGGCTCCCAGCACGCTGTCCAGAACTTTTAGATCTGCCTCTGGCTGAAGGGCCGCAGCCTCAGCCAGCATCCATAGCAGCTATGGCACCAGGCGCATGCCGGCGGCACCACAAGGGTTGGTCCAGAAGCGCTGGACACAAGCATGCTAGGAGCGCTGCTGATGGCGCCAGGGTGGGTGGCAACGTGCTGGCTGGTTGGTCTTGCTGTGCAGCGGCCCCTTGACCCGCCAGGTGGTCGTGCAGCTGGTGCCACCACCTGGGCCCTCAAGGCCCACTTGACGGCGTTCAGGCATACAAGCAGCTCTGGACATTTCAGGTCACTGACAACATCCTGCAGCTGCATTGCGTGACTGCTGAGGCCCAGCAGCCTTCAGGAGGGCCTCATGGTGAAGCGACACATCTGCCAGCAGCCTGTTGGTGCGGCGCCCCCAAGCGCTGTTGGGGGCGCTGCATGCCATGACTCAGCGGACCGTCCTGCGCTCGACGGCCTGGGCCCCGCCAGGGCTGCTTGCACTGCTAGCCATGCTGCCACCTGCAGTGGTTGCTGCTGCTGAACCACACTACGATCTGTACGAGGGTGAGCACTCAGTGCTCCATATCCATGTGTGTGTTGCTAATGCTTGAGGCAGGAAAAGCTTTTGGCTTGGCCCTGAGCCAACTGAGTAATGTTGATGGACTGATGCTTGACCGCAGGGTGGGGGCATCAGATGCCATCTACGCAGTGCGTAGCTGTGCTTGCATTGTCGCCACAGTGTGTGGCGTGTTCAACAGTATTGAATGCCCACTACTGGTCACTGCGGCGTCAGGAATTGTTCCTTTTGCCATCGGATTGTACTAACAATTGCCGCTGTAGCAGGCATATGCTGGTTGATGGCGTGTACATAGAGGTATGGCCAGTGATAAGCAATCGCTCGACGCATGGGTGTACAGTGTGGATTGTCGCCGCACTGGATCACCTGACACACACCAGTTTCAAACCCAGCAGGCGGCACACTTGGTTGGGTTATGCCATACGAATTGAGGGTCCCCGCTTTTCCGACTCACCAACCAGTGCGCAGCATACTCGGCTGCCAGCCGAACAGTGTTGACAATGCTTGAATTGCAAGTAGCACAGCACTCTGCTGCTGGTACTAGTACTGCCGGAGCAGCGCATCCACTGCATGTGCATGGCATGTTGACTACGGGGATACTATCATAGTATTGAATTGAAACCTATAGGTTGAGAGCCTAATACGTTGCTAAGGTCACACCCTCACACATGACAGCCAAAAAGTTGTCTACATTCCGTTCCCAAAAGTGCTGCACGCAGCTCTAGCGGGGTGATTCTGAATAAACATAGGATAAAAATCATATTGAGAATGGTGAGAAACGTGGTCTGCGCTGGTGCTGGGCTATCGCAACTGCCATCAGCCCATCCCAAAACCATCGCAAACTGGACACCCCACACGATATTCATGTGTATTTGTCGACAACATCTGGCCCACGTGTGCTCAGCGAAACTGCGTGGTTGCAAAGTAAACGAACCTATATACATGAACAGTATCCTTGCATGGCAACGAACGTGAGCTGAGCCTTTGAGAAGCATGTACATTGCAATAATCGCATCGTATCCCCTTTTGGTGAGGCATGAACGCGCCCTGTAGCTTCGAGGTTGTGAGGACAGGCGATCGGTTACGAGATGCGCAGACAACTGTCATCCAACGTTGGACCGCGCATGACTGACTTTTGCGAACAACTACGCAAACCGCAATTTGCGGTGCTGCTTTGTGATCGAGAGTGCATAAAAGCCCCGCTTTGTTCATTTTAGCCTGTCAAGGGGCAGCAGCTGAAGCTGCAGGCGCTGCAGCACCCCAGCAGCAGCACGCCTGCAACAGCAACTGTGCCGCAGCTGTACTGGAGCAAAACAACTGCACTACGCCTCCTCCGACTTCTAGAGCTCAATTCAGTCTGCTATGTTCATTCCAGCCTGACACATGGGAGCAGCTGGTACCGCTTGCAGCGGCAGCAGTGCTGGGCACCCCAGCAGCAGTACCCCAGCAGCAGCAAGTGTGCAGCAGCTGGACAGCAGCAGAAATGCAGTAACGCCTCCCCTGATCCCCCAAACAAAGTTGAGCAGGGTTCGATCCAGCACTGACGCCACCTGGGCGTTAGCCGTTCTATGTCCTAGGTTACATCATGTGCTCCAAACAACATTATTCAGGCGCCCTGCAAGCCCAGTCAGCACCTGCTGCAACACAGCAGGAACAACAAACCACTGGCACGTGGCACGTGGTGTTAACAACAATGGCAATGATTCTGGCACAACAGAGAACAGAGGCCCCAGGGCGGTGTGCACAAGACGATGGCCCAACGCCGAGTCTCCACGAAAGGGCACCATGCTGCATGATGCCAAACTTGTCACTTGAACTGACAGCCCGGCTGATCAGTGATCATCACTCCTTTGTATCAAAGAACGGTGCAGTCGACCTTGGTCAACATCAATAGTTTGCGCACATCAATGACATGAACAATATCATGGTGGGACGCCTGTGTCGTGCTCGAATTGCTTCATCATACCCGCACGTACACGCCGGGCTTGTTCTGCTTGTGCTTCGGCTTGTTGTCGCTGTTCCTCTGCGCACAACAGCACAACAGCACAACAACATATGTCATGTTGCTGCCAAGGCTTGCATGTCTCTTCCATCCATTGTTCACGCCTGTTGGAAACAGCTCGGGGAAAGGTTTCAAGCATGTGTTTGAGAGCAAGGGTTGCTTAGAACCACTGCGTTCACATGCTACAAGGTTTAGTGAACCCCTATTATGACTATTTAACGCATGAATCGTCGATGCCTTCCGTCAACGGTTGACCCAACTTCAAGTCATTCCCCAGCCTGATGGTTAGGGCCAGACTTCGTAGTGGCTGGCCCTGATCAGTGGGTGGCTATGGGCAACAAAGCTGGCAACTGACCTTCACCAACTGCCTGCACAACGTGCAGGCCAGCTAGTCCTAGAGTCCACAAAGCTGGTAGAACCTGGTTGGCATTCGTCGACATCAGGGCTCGGCGAGGGAGGTTCTTGTCGGACGATGGCGCTATGTCCACGTCGTGCTCGGAGTTTGGTATCGCCATCACGGCTGTGACAGACACGATCTGATGGCTGCAGATCAGGGCCAGGCACAGAAGTCCGATCGCTCGCACCATGATGCGACGGTTGGCGCGTACGCTTGCAAGCGTCGGTCTGCAGTATGATGTACTGTTTGCAGGCTGCGACTGTCAGGGACAGCTTGGGATAGCGCGAAGGTGTATGTGCTGTTTTTTGGATCATTTCAGCCTCTTGAAGCCACATTCACGGGTATTTTGGAAGGCGGGTCGGCCCCCACCTACACTACCACGCGGAAGTCCAGTGGAAGGTCGCCCGCCCAACTCCAAGGTAGAGTGTGCAAGACCGTCTCTGTTCCGGAAGAGAGGCGGATCAAAAGTTTGAGATTAGTGATCTCAACAACGGCGTTTGGCGGGGTATGGGAATCGGGCTTACATGGTACATGCGTGCGATGGCCTGGGGGATTGCGGTTTCGGTACGGTCAGCTGACGTTCAGCTTGTGGCTGTGCCTGCTGAGGCTGCGAATGCTATGTGATGGTCATGTGCAGCTTTCTGCTGCTTTGCACGACCTGCTGCGGCTGCTGTGCACAACACACCTCCATGTTTGGTTTGTGAAAAGTACTGAAGTGGACACAGCAATACGTCGTGATATCAAGGCACCCGCACCTCTACTACCGTTCTCGTGTAACAGTGTTTGTCAGGTCTGCAGTGCTGCCCTGTTTCTTCTCCTTAGACTGCTGCAACTTGCGGTATGATACCGGCTCTGGTTTGTCATAATTTGACAACGGCCCGTTGCGGTAAAGCTGAGAGTGTCAATGGTCTGTTCTGGTGCCTAGGGCCAGCTGGCCTGCCAGGCACTACAGGACATGAAAGCAGCAAGCTACATACCATTTTACGAGCCTCTGGCTAGTACATGTCATGCTTGCAAACGGTGTGGGGGATTCCCTTGAATACCACTACCTGCTTCCTGGCACTGGGAGTGGGGGTGGTCGATGAATGAGGCGGCCCCGGCCCCCAAAAGCATCACCAAGTGGACTCACGGCACACCCAAACACATTGACACACCTGGCCGCCACGACGCGGCGTACGGTGGCTCACAACAAACACAACATTTGTGCTGCGCACACCCAGCGGCCCTGGCCCAACATCTCAGCTAGCCCGGGAATGTTGCTCGAGCAAAAGCGTTCAATGTCGGACAGGCTTGATGAGTCCCAGTGGCTGGTATGTGACATGATGCTATGGTGTCCAAGTCAGCCGCAGGGGTACGCACCAGTGATGCAGGGGGCACTTTACACCCCACACCGAGGCACCGTGTTTGAGTCTGTTGGACATGGCATGTTCAAAATTGGGCTAATACACACATCACGTGCAAAGTTGGTCACCACCACCCATTCTGGGCAGTTGAGCCTACAGCCTCTTGGTGACAGCCACTGGCTTTGAATGCTGGCAAGACCTATGTAGTGGTTTGAGTTGTGCTGTCGTGTGCTTTTCAGCACAACCCTAAACCCTTCAGCA
Organism: Desmodesmus armatus; assembly: GCA_007449985.2. Taxonomy (NCBI): domain Eukaryota; kingdom Viridiplantae; phylum Chlorophyta; class Chlorophyceae; order Sphaeropleales; family Scenedesmaceae; genus Desmodesmus; species Desmodesmus armatus. The sequence goes on from VIIQ02000234.1 coordinate 122,534, forward strand.
GCAGCAGTGTGTGCATGTACGCTGCGCCTGCATTGCCACATTGTCTGGTTTTTTTGAGCACGGTCCAGCTCAGAGATAGACAATAGTAACCTGAGTCTTTCAGTCCGTTCTGTGGTTTCCTGTCTTTTCTGTCTTATCTGCGGATCGCCAAAATTGGTTCTGTCCTCTCGCGTCGCGGTTACGGACAGCATCCCCCTCCCTTATTCTAGTAGTGGATTTCCCGTAAACATGTGCGCACTCAGCATCAGTGCATCAGGATGGGCTGCTGGCAGCAGCAAATGCTTGGCGCAAGCGAGGTCCATGGCACCATAGCAGCAGCAACAGCAGTGATATGTCACCCATGCACGTTGCACATCATGTTGTGCTTCCGCACATGCACCGTGCTGCGGCCGTACCAGCATACCTGTCACCAGCTGTTTCCATCATGTGATACCTGTGTCAATAAAATAAGGTCGGACATACAGCCCGACCTAGTTGACGTCTACAGCACAAGCCGCGGCGACCACACACGTCTGTCATGCATACCGTATGCTATACCATATGATGTGACATCAGGCGGTAGCGCCGCCTCAGTCACTTCTTCACAAAACGACAGACATATGCATTCCACTGCTGGACATCCACTGGCATGCGATCACTGAAAGGAGGGCTGTGCACGCAGCGCCTGCAACTTGATGAAAGAAAATGTCAACACCCTATGCACAATGAGGACGGCTGCTCAGTATCCTCTGTCCCTGTCCACCAGGTTGACGGGCAGTACCCCTTGGCCTGACACTACGCTGTGGTAGTTGGCGGCTATCTGGTCAGCTGCAGTCTGCAAGTGCACGCCACAACAGCGAGACAGCAACAGAGGCAACACCGATTGGTTGGTGACGGGTTGTGTGGAATTTGATTTCTGTCTCTGTCACCAGTGCCTACTCCTAGTCTACCACCAACTATCTCTCCCCCCCCCCCCGAATAGGGCTCATAATCAAGCAGTGCAGCCCTAGCAAGCACGCTCAGGCTAGGCTAGCCAGCCAATAGGTGGCAGAAATGGCTGGTTAGTGACCTGCAAGGCTTGCCGGCTGGCCCGGGGCTCCAACCACCTTGTGTGACAAGCGTTGCAACTGTGCGAGACGAACAAGCAGCCACGTCAGCTTCCATTTGCTTTTTTCGTGGCTGCTGTTCAAGTTTCCAACAGCGGTTGGATTCCAGGACGATCCCAAAACCTCGCTTCCAGCAATTGTCACGCACCTCCAGAGTTGTCATGCTGGCCACATGTGGGGTGATGCGCACACGGGGGTGGCTCCACAGGGGGGACGTCGGCGGCAGCGGCTCCGTGGCAAACACATCCAGCAGGGCAAAACCAACCTGCACACAACGCGTAAGAGGGGTCCCCGCGTATCGGAGTTCGTCTTGGAAATTATGGTATGGTGTTTGTCACGTGTCCAGGTCCCGCCATTACCGGAGTTGGTTTGTGTTATGTTTTGCGACCTTTTGAGGCTGCCCAAGCTGGACATCCAAGCAAACAGACCGCTATGTCAAGACAAACTTGCTCATAGGCTCACTAACCAGGGCTGCCAACGGGGTGCCCCACAGACACCCAAGCAACGCACATCGCAAAGCAGTGGGGGAAGAAGGGTGTGCATGCATCACCCACACACCTTGTCACTGTTCAGTGCTGCGAGCAAATCCTCCTCCACAACATGTTTCCCACGCCCCCCGTTGATGAGGGCTGAGCCCGGCCGCAGCCACGACAGCAGCTCAGCATTGATGATGCCTGCCTCAGCAGCAGAGACAGCAGCAGCAGCAGCAGCAGCAGCAAGCGTGGTGTCGGCAGACACAGCAAAGTACAAACCCACCAGTCGGGTTTTCCTTTGCATTCGCAAACACACGAAATTATCATACCAGAAGCCCCCCCCCCCCACACCGACACCGACCTGTCGTTTGTTCTGTCAGTGGCAGCAGGCACACCAACACGTCCTGCTGTGACACAAACTCATGCAGCTGCTGCTGGCCCGGCCCGAGCACCTGCACATACACAGTTTGTCCACTCCTGCCCCCCCCCCCCACAACCAACAGAGTACTGCAGCAGCGGCACCAGCCTCTACCATACACACCCACCTGTCGTTTGTTCTGTCAGTGGCAGCAGGCACACCAACACATCCTGCTGTGACACAAAATCCCGCAGCTGATGCTGGCCTACAAACGTCCGCAGCCCCCCACCCCCCACCCCACCCGCCCCGCTCCTGCACAACCACCCATGTACTCACTCAACATGCACTTGCACACGCTCTTCCCTCTTCTGTGCATCACGTTGTGTCCCCCCCCCCCCCCCGCCCAGGACAACCGCGCACCAACCCCCCACACCCACCCACCTGTTGTCTGCTGTGTCAGTGGCAGCAGGCACACCAAGACATCCTGCTGTGCCACAAACTCTTGCAGCTGCTGCTGACCCGCAAACGTCCGCAGCCCCTCCCTCTCCTGCTGCTGCTGTGTGCTGCTGGGTTTGGTCCTGCTCCAGCCTGACACACGGTAGCCTAGGGACTGAAGGGCCTTAGCAGTAGCCAACCCCATCACACCTGCAGGTTGGACACATGTGCAGGACACAGGGCAGGCTGCTTTTGAGGCTTGCCAGTGCGATGTGGTGCAAATGAGGCAAGAGACCATCACAATCTAGGGACAAGGGAATAGGTGGCGTCCTGCTCCAGCCTGACACCTTGTACCCTAGGGACTGAAGGGCCTTGGCGGTGGCTAGACCCATCACACCTGCAGAACAACAGAATAAAACAGCAGCTAGGTTTGCGTGGTCAGTATACTTGGTAGCTGCTATATTGCAAACCTTGCAGTGCTCTGACACCCAAAAGGTGCAAAACAGGAAGTGTGCACATGAAGTCACTGCACATGGCTTCGCACGGTGTGATTCAGGCAAGGGAGGGATATTCGTCTAGGGTTTGCAGGGCCCTGGGCGGTGGCTAAACACATCACACCTGCAGCAACAGTTCTGGACAACCTTGGAGTATTGTGAAGCCCGCAAGGGGTGGGCACATGATGTGTGAATCAGTGAGGGGGGTCTCTTGTTAGTGCTGCATCACTGACAAGACCCCCCTCCTTATCAGTCAGTGCTGCTGACTATCAAGGTCAGAAAAAATCCACCCCATCATGAGCAGGAGTTCCACTCCCAGATGTTCAGATACATATGTAGCATCAGCCAGTCGGATGGTATCACTAGTGTACTGAAGTAGGCTCTAATCCTGAGGACCCCCCCCCCCCCCCACCACCCACCCACACATATAGACTCCCCCACTCACCCATGCCCATCAACCCCACTGCCACGTCACAGCTGTCCCTGTTGGAGCGAGACTCTATCGCCTGGTCCCACTCACACCTGCACACATGGCAAACACATGGGGCAGTGATGATCCGCATTAGAGGGCTGTACACGACCTGACTGGTGCAGACATGCCTGGCCAGGGTGTCATTCAGCTAACCCAACCTGCTGTGGCCTGGTCCTACGCACACAAGCACACATGGCAGCCACAGGGACTATCACACGGGACAGTGGTTGAAAGCACGAGCACAGGGCTTCAACACAAGCGATGAATGGTGTGTGGATTACAGGGACCCTGGTCGAAAGCCACCTAGCCTCCTTCAATCCCCCCCTCCCCCAGTCAATCACCAGCTAGGTGCATCTGCCTACTGGTGCATTCAAGACGCGACTGGCACAAAACAGTTCTTCCCCTCAGCCTGACCCCCCCCCTCTCCACCCAAAATCACCAAATGCACACAGAAGACACTGACTGGTCAACACCTGTAATGAGAGCAAACTTCCTTTCTGTCCCTGAACCCCAACCCACCTGCGTTGTGCATCAGCGTAGTCGTCCATTTTTCGCTGCCAGTTTATGACCCCCCACACCACCCAGGTGGCCATGCGCGACGCCATAAGAGGGTCAACCTGACAGCAGCAGCAGCAGCAGCAGCAGCAGCAGCAGCAGCAGCAGCAGCAACAGTGGGTGTGGGGGATGAAGCCAGGGGCATTTTATGGGGTTTGTTTTGATGCAGCGTCCTACCCGTACTCAGACCTCCTACCCCAGCTGTGTCCCCCCTCCTTCTCCCCCTCCCTCTCCCTCCCTCCCCAAACCCAGCTGGCGTGTCCCCCCTCCCCGTCAGCGACAGGGTCCCATCACGCACGCAAGCACTCACAATGCGGGCTATGGGTAGGTGTTGGGGGATGAGACCAGGGGTCATGAGTGTGTCCACGCCAGCACCCAGTGACATCACACAGCGCAGGTTCGGGCACTACAGCAGCAGCAGCAGCAGCAGCAACAGCAGGGGTAGTAGGCAGCAGCATGAATCCAGGAAGACATCAATATGTATGCAACACCACATATACTGGATACTGGCAGGAGGCACACGTCCTGTGGCCGCCGAATCACTCAGGAAATCCCCTCAACTTGCAGATGCACGTCCTCCCCGTGTCAATGCAGTCGCAACATCATGTGGACCACAGAGGGGAAAGGACCCCCCCCCCCCCCACACACACACACCTTGACCAGCAGTCCAGCGTCAGTGCAAACTTGTGTGTTCCTAGCAAGGGCATTGGCTGCACACTCCCACTGGCTGACCCCCCCCCCCCAACCTCATAGTATTCACCCTACCCCCGCCCACCTTGTCAAGCACTCCAGAGGGTGGGTTCCACACCGTAGCCAAGCCCCCTCTTTCCAAATCACAAACGCCACACATGATATATGGGCGTTATATATAACCTTCTATCGAGGGGTCGCTCAATTGGGCGTACTCTCAAAAATCTCGCAAAAGAAGGGGCTGCAGAGGCGCAGCAGCTGGTCACAAAGGCTGTTTGCATGACAGCATGGTTCAGCTGCATCAGTTGCGCAGCCCACCGCGCTCGTCAACATGCTCAGAAACACACCTTGTCCAGCAGTCCAGGGGGTGGGTTCCACACTGTTGCGAATGTCACCCTGTCCCAGTCAGCCTCCTGCATGCTGTCCGCATCATGAACGGGCACACCCCGCTCCTGAAGCAGCTGCATGTACAGGGGCTTGTTGGACCAACCTGTGAACAGAGGAAGGGGGGGGGGTGGATGTGGGGTGGGGGGTGGGAGAGGAGGAGGGCATCTCTGCGGAAAGAGCAAGGCAAGGAGGTGGGGGAGCACAAAGGGTGTTGTGTATCCCGAGGTTGACAGCAGTGATGGTCATTACAAGCAGCTGCATGTACAGCGGCTTGTTGGACCAACCTGTGAACAGAGGAGGGGGGGGGGTGTCAGTCAAGGCGCATGACAAGGAGGGGGGGGGTCACTGGAAGCACAAGGCGAGCAGGGGTGTACAATGCTCTGCAATAATTGCTGGTGTGTATCACAGAAATGATGATCAATCTGCTGCTGATGGAAAAAAATCAAGGCCTGCTGGCCCAGCATACTGCGGGAAGTGGGCAGAGGGGGAGGGAGAGTGAGGAACGGGGCATATTGTGGTGATGTGGGTTTGCAGAAGGTTTTTTTGCTGAATTTACAGGGGCGTCGTGGCCTAGGATGGGCAGATACAAAGTCACAAGCGTGTGTGGGCAGTGGCAGGATCAGGGAAGTGGGGTTTGGGTGAGACGTGCTGCTGGACTGGTGCTATGATCTGTCAGCTGTCTGCTTGCTGGTATTCAGCACTCAAACACTCAAGCGTTTGTCACACAAACCGCTTGCACTGTTTACAGAGCCAACTGCTACAGCCCAATACTCGGAAACAGGTTCAACTTGGCAAGTGCAATCAGTGCAGTGTTCTGCTGTTCTGCATGGTTGTGACTGGGCACGGGCAGCTCACCGGTGTAAACCATCGCGATATTTTCTGTCGATCCCGGCATTGCACGTGATGCGACCAGGCGCCTGAAGGGTTGGCCGCTCAGAGTCCTGCTGCTGATCGGACAGATCAGATTGCGGAGCATGAGGCTGCGTTCAGCCTGCACCAACGAGATTTGAAACGAGGTACGAGTGCATGTATCACCAGCATTCGAGCTGTTGAAAGCAGACGTCAAACCTGTGGTTTGCAGCGTTGTGCCCTGCCATGCTGTGCTCTGCGGCTGCATCTTTGCACCATGTCTGTGCAGCTGCTGTGATAGCACTGCGTAGCACGCGGTGGTTACATCACATTTCAAAGACACTCCAACGAAATCAGTCATCGCCCCATGGCGTGGTGCAACACGGTGGTGAGCAATCCCACAAATTGACTTTGTCACAAATCAGGCCACAGGTTGTTCGCAAGGGTGCCATGTTGATGTGCTGCCTTGTCCTTTGTACAGCACCACAACACATATCACTTCTGGCACGTTGTTACTTACAGACCTGCTTTCAATAGTCAACCATCACCATATCGAACCCCCCCCCCCCCCCCCCCCCCCCCCCCCCCCCCCCCCGCAACAGAGTGGTAGCAAAAGGTCACCCCCGGCAGCAACCGCGTGCAGCAAACAATCCCTACCACCCGGCTGCAACCAAGCTGCTGTAACTGCCGCCTCTTTGCGTTTCTTGCAGTCTGCTGCTGCTGCTGCTGCTGCACCATTGGCAACTGCAACTGCTGCTGCTGCTGCACCATTGGTATTAGCGGCTGCTGCTGCTGCCCATAGATACCGCAGCGGCTGGTGGTGCTGCCTTGAAGCTGCTGCTGCTATTACAAAGCTGCTGCTCCACTCGGTGCTGCTGCAATTCTAAGCTATGCTCCAAGATACTGCTGCTGGTGCTGCTGTACAAGGCTGACTTCCAAAGTGCTGCTGCTGCTGCTGCTGCTGCTCACAGCTGCTGTGGGTTGTCCAGAGCCTGTGCAATGCGTGCCTGCAGTCCTGAGGGGCAATCCACGTGCGACTAGCAGCTTCCAGCTCCTGACGCCTGATGGAATCAGCACAGCACGACACAGCACGACACAGCACGACACAGCACAGCACAGCAAGCAACATGTTAATGCATGTTGTACGTGTGGTCAGCAGCCTCCAGCTCCTGACGCAGCAACGCAGCACACACCTGAGCTTCTGCCAGCGCCCACTGATAAAGGACACCAACAGCGCCACTGCACTGCACTCCCGTCCCCTTCCATCCCCTCCCCTTTCCCCTTCCCCCCTGCCCCCCTTCCATCCCCCCTCCCCCCCGCCGTGTCTCACCATATGCCTCTGTGTTTTGTGAGTGTCTGCTGCCTCAGCTCCTCCCTGCGAGCAGCTTGCACACGGCGCTCAGCCTGCACCGCAACAGCAGCAGCAGCAGCAGCAGCAGCAGAGAGGGCGAAGGAGGGTCATTGGTGGAACTGCTTCTGAGCAGGCAGCAGCAACAGAAAGTAGAGGCAGGTGGGGGCTGCTGCGCAACTGGCCCTTCCACCTGTTGCAGCAGATTGTCAGAGCATTGCTGCTACCATGGCAAAGAGGCAGCAACCACCATGTCATGACGACTCCCCCCCTCTGTAAACGACCCCCCCCCCCCCCCAAAGCCTCTCACAATTTCCACGTGCCTCTCCGCCTCCCATACCAGCTGCTCAAGCTGCTTTTCCTCCTTGTCCGGCGCCCACTCAGCACTCCTCAGTTCCTGCAACTCCTGCAACTGAGTAATCCCCCCCCCCCCCCCCCACACACAAACACACTACCCCTCCTGCAACCACACCGGCCACCCCCCCCCCCCTGTCACACACCCAACTCACGTTTTCACGTGTCTCTCTGCCTCCCACACCAGCTGCTCCAGCTGCTTTTTCTCCTTATCCTGCGCCTTCTCAGCACTCCTCAGCTCCTGCAACCTAGCTATCTCCTCCCGCACTTCCTCCCTCACTGCCCGCTGCTGTGTCTTCTGCTGCTTGATTTCTGACAGCCACTGCAACCGCAGTGCCTTGACCTCTCGCCGCCATGCCGCACGAGCTTGGCAGAAAGCAAGGTTGGCCACTCGCCGTTCATGCTTTGTCGGGTACCTGGTGTAATTGTGAGGCAATGCAGCAAGCAGGGGGGGGGGGGGGAGAGGGAGGGGATTGGTGTTGGAGACTAGCCTGTAGCAGCACAGTCTGTAATGCAGGTCGCCCTCGTGACTTTTTCAAACACATCATATTCCTACAGTATACACTCCCCTGACGAGCTGTTGTGGGAGCAACCATCAGCAGCAGTACTGTCAGATCCCCCTGACTGCACGCCCCCTCCCGTGGCCTGACTGTACCTGATCGCAGGCTTTGTATCGGATTTGCTGCTCGTGGAAGCTTCAGCCGCTGCTGCGTAGCTTGTTGATGCGTAACAGCGTTGCTGCTGCGAGCTGCAACATTGAAGGTGATGGTGCTGCTGCTGTTGCTGCTGCTGTGGCAAAGCTGCTGCGACAGCGGCTGGCAAGAGCTGCTGCAGCTGTAAGACGTGATGTAGACAGTGCGGATGCTGCTGTTGTGCGGCTGCGAGAAGCTGTTGGCGCAGCATCTTGAGCGAGAGTTGGAAGGTGATCTGGAGCAGGAACGGTGAATTTCCGGATGGCAGTCCGCCAGGTCAATAGGTCTCAAGCTTTTACAGAATTGAACACTGGAAGAAGCCTGATCATAGTCTGGCAATACAGGACAACACCTGTTGGTGCAGTAACAGGCTTGATTAGTAACCCCTGCTGGAAGAGTGCATGATACGGCCCTTGCTGCTTGAATTACTGATAAAATTTATTCTGGCTTGAACCTGAATGTCAGAGTATAATGCAAGTGTGTGTGCGTGTGTGAAAGTTGTCGATGCCCCGTGCTGCCACCCCTGCAGCTGAGCTGGTGTGTTGGCCCTTCCCTGCCCTTTGGATGCAAGAATACACCTGAAAATATTGCTCAGCTTGCTTTCTGACATCAAACAAACTGTAAACGTGTGTAGGTGTGATTGTACCTACATAAAATGCCTCGTGCTGCCACCCCTGCTTCTGAGCTGGTGTGTTGGCCCTTTCTTGAGGGGAGGCGCTGCATACCCCATGCACACCTGACAGCAGCATACCAAGTGGTGGTGGTGCCTATAGGACCATCCAACACACAGCAGCAGCAGCAGCAGCAGCAGCAGCCCACCGCGGAAGGTTTCCAGAAATGGCAGCAGGAACATCAACAATCAAATCAGCGGCATCATCAGCAGCAAGAACAACAGCAATCATATCAGCAGCTGCAGCAGCAGCAGCAGCAACAGCAGCAACAGCAGCAACAGGATGTGAAAAGTGAAGCAGTGGCGTCCGTTGCTGCTTGTGCGCGCAGCCTGCAGCAGCAGCTACTGCTGGGTGGTCTGTCTACTGTGCTGGATGACTCAACTCACAACACACCTGGTGAGATGAAGGGAACTCCTAGGTTTTCAAAAGTGTGTGTTGGGGGGGGGGGTATGGGGGAGGGTGAAGGGAAGGGGGTGGGGCCCTCGAGGGGAGACACTGCATAGCCCTTGCTCACCTGGCAGCAGCAGCATATACTAAGTGGTGGTGGTGCCCATAGGAGCATGCAGAACACAGCAGCAGCAGCAGCAGCAGCAGCAGCAGCAGCAGCAGCAGCAGCAGCAGGAACAACAGCAATCATGTCAGCAGCAGCAGCAGCAGCAGCAGCAGCAGTGACAGGGTGAAGGGAGTGCATCAGCATCAGTCCGTTGCTGCATACACACGCAGCCTGCAGCAGCAGCTGCTGCTGCTGGATGGTCCCCTCAGGTGTGAGGCGGGTCAGGTTGAAGTGGCTGCCGCACCTTCAAGCCTGAGCGCATGTGGTGGGAGGGTGTATGGGCTGCTCGCACTGTGCTGCTGACCGTCATTTTCAGTCTTCTCGTTGCCCATGCAGCGCTACTTCTCTGTGCTGAGCTTGCTGCTGGTGTTTTTGACCAGCGCTGCGCTGCAAGTTGTGTTGTTGGCAACCCTTCACCCCCTCCCTTTGCACCCAACCATCACCGCTTACCCTTGTTGCTGCCACCTGACCAAGCACCCACCATCAATTTCACCCCTCGACTGCTCATGAGCCAAGGCTTAACACCGTTGCTGCTGCTGCTGCTGCCGCTGCTCCC